>BMAO01013039.1:0-20683 GCA_019973975.1 Trichonephila clavata | reverse complement strand
GTATTACTTTGAAGATATACTATGGAGTCATCCATACAATGTCACTCGCCGAATAAAATTAGGAAGCTTTACGCAATACTTATTTCTTCTTCGGTATTTCTAATCCTCAAACTATTTGGAATAAGTACAAATACTACATGGCGGAAGATATTTTGTGACGAAAAACAACTAAATATGCTTTTCAATGAACACATCTACAACGAAACGCAAAAAAGGTTTTCAGAATGGTTAGGAAGAAGCTACGTGATTTTGGAATGATTAGCCCTAGACGTGTCGACGGAAATGGCTTCGATAATGAAATTACTTGAGAATTAAACTACAATTTTACAGAATTTCAATACCAAGTAACAGAATTTATCCCTCGATTAATTCCAGAACAAAGTCACGTTTTCCAACAAGTGTTACGCAAAATAGAATCCGGCGGTGGTGTACTATTTTTTCTCGAAGCCCTTGGGGGAACAGAAAAAACGTTCTTGCTCAACTTATTATTAATGACCATCAGAAAAACCTAGAAGATAGCAGTTGCTATGACTTCTTCTGGTATAGCCGTGACTTTACTGACCAACGGTCGTACTGCACATTCCGTTTTAAAATTATCACTTAATCTTTCATTTGAAGATTCACTCATCTGAAATTTCAGAAAAAATAGCTCTCAAGGCAGGATGCTTCCACAATGTAAGCTTTTAGTGTGGGATGAAAGTACGATGTCTCACAAGAAAGCTATAGAAGCGTTAAATCGGACTCTTCAGGATTTACGAGATAGTACAGATATTATAGGAGGAATAGTACTTTATTATATATTGGCTGGTGAGTTCAAGCTTATGGGAAAAGTTGAAAAATTCAGTCTGAAAATGAAAATGAGAGTACATCTTCATAATGACGTAGATTCGGAACATTATGCAGAGACGCAACTGAAAATTGGTTATGGATGTTTGGACGCAAATGCAGGAGGTTATATTTTACTTTCAGAGAATTTGTAATGTAGAAGAAATAATGTAAATCTTATTGCTCAAATTTACCCGGGCTTGCAACAAAATTTAAATTGGGATCAGTGGTTGCGCGTAGGATCAATACTGGCGCCTAACAATGACATTGTCCATAAAGTCAACATTGAAAACTTAAACGACGTGCGGGGGAGGGGGAATTGAAGAAATAATTATCAATGAATACAATCATGGATAAAGAATAAAGTACTTCATATCCCATGGAGTTCTTAAATTCACTTGAACTTTCGGGTGTACCCTCACATAAACTTCAATTAAAACTAAATGTACCAGTTATACTTAAGCAAAATCTCGATGCTCCTAGACTATGTAAAGGAACGAGGCTTTGAATCACAAAACCGATGCAAAATATACTTGGTGTTAATATTTGAACATATGTCATGGAAAGAGGTAGTGTTATCATACCTTGAATTCTAAGTATCCCCACTGACCTACCGTTTCAATTCAAACAAGTTCAATTTCCAGTTTTACTGTTGCTATTAACAAAGCTAACATTTCAGGTAGCAGGGGTGCATTTGGAAAAGCAATGTTTTTCCCATGGCCTGATGTATGTAGCCTGATCGGTGTGTCCAATGCCCATATTTGCAACTGACGGAAGAACATATAATATGGTATACAGTAGCCTCTTAGAATAATATTCTGTTTTGAGTTCTTTTAAAAAGGAATTATATATTAAACGTAGATACTTTGGATTTTTAAAAATATTAGTTTAAGTTATTGAATATTTGCTGTTAATTATTATAATAAATTTCGTTTTCAGTTTTTTTTAAACTAAGCTCAATTTTAGAATTTTTAAATTTTATTGGTTCCAGTCAAGCAATAAAAAAAATTACCATATTGTATTATTTACTTTCTAATAATAATGTGATTAGTCCTTTGGTAGTTATTTAAAGACATCAACGTGAGCGGAGCCGAGGGTAAAAGCTAGTAATTAATAAAAAAATAATTGCCATTTAATGTTGTGATTCTGTCGTCTGTATATACATATATATGAATTGTAGCTATTTAATAAAAAGCAACTAAAATAATTTTTCTTGTTGTTGATCTAAGTTGGAATTGACTTAAATTTTTTTTATATATTACTTGTTGAGAAAAAAACAAAGGAAATCTATACTTCTTATAGTTAAGTTAGAGATAATGTAGATCATAGGTTCCCAAACTTTTTAGCCTCATAGACCCCTTGGCAGATTTTTCAGTTTGAAGTAGACCCCCTAATTTCCTAATATTAAATTTCTGCAAATTTATCAACTTAAATGTGTTTTTGACAGCAGGTATAGAGCTATTTATTTTAAAAGATTAAAACTTTTAACTGTAGTAAAGTATAGTAAAGTATAGAAGAGTTTAAAATTTAAAAAAATACATGTTAGTTAATTTAATTAGTTAGTTAATTAAATTAAAATTTAACTAAATGCATAAAATAACTGTTACATAAAGTAACTGTGCAACAAACAAGTGCTTTTTGAGGGAGGGAGGAATCTGGGAATGCAATAATAAACTTTCAACATTGGCATCAATCTTATCAGGGTTTAATCCTAAATATCTCCTCGGTTAAGGGTGTCTAGTATTTTCTTCTTTTTCTTTTTCGTTTTGGAGATTGGCAAGCACACCTTCTCAATCGAAAAAACAATTAAAAGCCTTTCTCAAGATATTCCATAGTATGGAAAGAATAACAGGCATATCTTTTTAAAGCTAAAATTGTTGACATCGTTTCTAAACTTTACTTTAAGATCTTCATTAGTGCATATTCCTAGTGCTTAATTCTTATAATATGATATTTATTTTCAAAGTGACCATATGAATTCATTGTCTTCTGTGGTACTACGATAGTCAAACCATTATCAAACCTAGTTTCAAAATCTAAAAAAAGGGCATTTAAATGTTGGCGACGTCCAAAATTATGCTCCTTTAGCTTAATTCTGGCAAGAAAGGCTGTGTGAAATATAGTCCTAATAACACATTTATGCTGTCACCTTGTAACTGCAAATAAACTTCATCAAATTTGGCTAATAAATCTGTTAAATAGGTAAGTCTAGTTTCCACTTGATTAAATTTCCTTTTAATATTAGTGACGATATGGTTCAATGAGAGCCACAATCGCAGACCCCCATTTACACCTCATGGACCCCCAAATTATTATTTTACTGTCGTGGACCCCTTACAGATCGTCATAGACCCCTGGGGGTCTATATAGACCACTTTGGGAATCACTGATGTAGATAAACTGCTTCAAAACGATAACTTGATATATATCTTAACACTTATATTGGGAACTTTTAATATGGAATACGTTGTTGAGAGTGTTGATTTTTTAGAATGATTAATTACTCTATGTGGTCAGAAAATACCAACATTAAACCTCACTATATCCCCCCCCCAGCTTTACCAGGAGGATAGGGTGGAGGAGGGGAGATCCTCAACGGAATCCCGACAGGACATCGGAATAGTTAAACATGCATCGCAAATGTAGCTTGACCCAAGTTCCCTTTCTGTATTGGAAACCGATTTCCTTGGGGGATGAAAAACCGATAATTTACGTAAGACGTATATGAAGGACGTTTTTCGCAGGTGCCCTCGTCTAATGGCGTCTTGTTTGTGTCCTCTGTCTCTATGGTAACCATCAGCGGAGGCTTTATTTACGGATTTCATGCCCCAGGAATGTTTTGACAGGAGAAATACTCGGACGGATGAAGGATTTCTTTCTTTTCCCTTTTTTCCCTTTCTTATGTTGATATTGGATTCTTTTGATGCCCTTTCACAGTGGAATGTTTAGGTTTGCAAGAAGCTATAGAATGTAATATTTAATTAACCTTTCACTAGACACAAGCGGGGCTTTGTGCTCGATTTAATTAGTGTTATTTTCTGGAAAACCCTTATAATGGAGATGGAGAACCGCGACACTGTTAATAAACGAGGTAAATCTCTCGAGGTTTACTCTATGTAATTATTTTAATTTTTATATTAAAATGAGCATCTGCAATCAGTATTTATGAATTGAAGTTCATGGCTCCAATGAAAAACATCAAAAGAAAGGGATTTTTATTCATATAAGCACACATATGTTTTAGAAATATACTAGTATGATCCAAAAGTTCGGGTTAAAGTGTAGAAAACCTTACCTTGATTAGTTAACAGCACCGAAGCACATCCACCATCAAAGCAGTCCCTTGGACGACGATACATTTCTGCCAGCATTCGTATAATTTCTGGAAGCACAGCTGGAAGTCCTTTTTCGCAACCTCCCGTAAGGCCTCTTGCAATGCTACTTTCAAATCGTCTGATGACGCAAAACGACATCCCTGTAAATATTTTTCATTGATGGGAACAAGCAAATATCACACGGGGCTATGTCTGGTGAATAGGGGGGACGTGGAAGCATATCAATGCGAGTTTAGGCGAGAAACTCTTTCACCAACTGGATCTGGTGCGTTGTCATGCAGAAAATACCGGTCGTCATTCTGCCAGAGCTGAGACCGTTTACGACGAATGGATTCCCTCAAACGATATCTTCTAGATGTATGTAGCCTCAGCGATTTATGGAAGTGTTTGGCGACGATATTTCAGACACCAACGCAACATTATCCGCGTTCCATTAAGTCGAAGGTCGTCCAACGCGTTCATTGCATTCAATGGATTCTCTGCCCTCTTTAAAACGCCGATGCCATTCGTAAACTCTGGATCTCTCCATGGTAGATTCACCATATACCTTACTTAGCATTTGCAAAATCTCCATTGGTGTTTTATCTAAGCTCTGACAGAATTTAATGTTCAATGCTGTTCAAGGAAAGCCATCTTTGTAAGATCGCGGAACAAAGCTAACTAACTTCAAAAGGCAACAGCTGCGCGTGCGGTTCGGTCACATGGCATGGATTATTCCAACCTGGTCAGGTAGGGAAAGGTTTGGAGAATCCATTTGAAGTGGTTTAAATTTTAGTACTTTCATTCGTCGTCAGAAATGACTGCAGTCCCCGAATTTTTGGATCGTACTACGTATATTAGGGTTGGACCACAGTTCTATTAAGGAAAAAAATTTCTACAAATCGGAACTTACCTTTGCGGAAAAGATGTTCTTTGGTATAGAGGTTGGGCGAAGAATAATCGAAAAAAGTATCATTTGAAAATTTAATATTTTCACAAAGATGTAGAATGTTCGAAAAAAGAATAAAGGTTTAATTTTGTTAGAGAATTTCAAACTTAAACTAATAATATTTTTCTATAATATAAATAACTAAAAGTGAGGAATATTGATCAATGAGTGCTGAGTAAGGAATAGTACAATGAAAAAAGCAACATTTCTTGGCCCTAGCTCTCCCTCCACGCATCACTGAATCAGTCCGATCCAAGCTTTTTTCCTTCTTCCAAATTATCTTGCAATGTAATTTCGGTGATAAGTTTCTTAAAAAATTTAATACCAAAAGAAATGTTAGAAATGTACCTGATGTGTTTTTTCTTGTAACTATTTAGTAGGTGTTCTCCCGTCGCAATAAATGTTAAAAAGTTCTAAGATGCCTGTTTTTCTTTAACAAAAATTACTTCGACTTCTTACCATAATAAATTATAGTTTTAAAAAAAACTAAAAAACACCCTTTTATAGTTAATCAAACGAAGTTGTAACTTAATCTTTTAGTCGCCAAATATGGAAATGGAATCTGAAATTAATCGCCAGATGCGGGATCGGATCTGTAAAAGGAAAATCGTTAATCTTGATGATCCTGATCTGGACAATAGAACAAAATTATTAAGGTATCTGACTACCGTAAAATTGTGAATTTTGCCAAAAATTGACACATTTTTTATGGTTTTATTTTATAGCCCATCTTATCAGCTTTATAAAAATACCAAGTTTATCATTTTCCGTTTACTAGAACAAAAACTGCAAGTGTTTTAATAAAAGCAGATGCCATTACTTTAAGCAAGATGTCACACTTGAAAACGCGTTTCACTCGAAATGTGATTTTTTGAAAATAATCAAACGGGGTCAGCGATTGCTCAAAAAGTTTTGAAAATAATGAACTGAAATTTTTTTGTGTAAGTTCTGTATAATAGTAGAAGTGTTTTAACCTTCAGATTTATCTTCACTGTTTTATTACAAAATTTACAGTCCATTATGTGAATAAAGCAATTCCATATAATAACCAAGATTAAGTGCTCTAGTTTTTTGTAAAAATTAAAATATCTGTTATCCTGAAGGTCATTTCGACAATGAATAACATAGCAACATATCAGAATTGAAAAATTGAAAATTTGTTTATAAAACTTTGGTACAGAATGGACCGCGTTTATGTTATTTTTTGTCAATTTGTACCCATTTTTTCCCATTTTAGTTATAATAATTTATTTTTCTCTTCTTAATTTTAGCATATTTTTCTTAAAATGCACTAAAAAAATCTATAAACAACAATAAAATCCATATATCTCTATTTTTTTTTAAAAAAAGTTGTCGCAACAAGTCGGATACCTTAAATTATTATATTGCCATCGGTCCTGGACAAGTGAGAAAAATTTCGAACTAATCCGACCTATTATAATGAATAAAAATTGAGTTCAAAGATTCCGTTACATACAAGCAAAGCTTATAAAAGGGTATTAAAAAAGCTCAACTACCCAAACTCCATTCCCCTTTTAGTTTTTACTTAACATAAAAATTTATATTTTTTCCCCTCCTTCATCTATATACCAGAAAATATCATTATGAAGAAAAAAAAATCCATCCTAATATATTCTATATAAATACTCAATGTTTAATTGATATATTTGTGTGTTATTAAATTAAGGAACTACATACGCTTAGCCTAAATTCCTTTTCATTAAACTCTCTAGAGGGATTAAACTAATTTATGCATATGTACAATTGTTGTTTTCTTACATAGTTTCAAATTTAAATGTGTTAAAAAAAATTTCTCTTCGTGTATTTTGGGAGTTTTTCTCCTACCCTCTTGATAATTCGTAGTTCTTCATTTGGTCCCATTGGTAACTTCGAATTATCGAGAGTCTACTTGTATTATATATTTTAAATTAAAGTTTCTGAAAAAAGGAAAATGTTGGCAAGAGTGAAAAAAATGAAACAGGCTGGAAAAATGTAATTGTATTTATGTGACTGTCACGTGGATTTGTGAACTGATTGATGGAAAACACATAACTGCATTTTTAACGTGACAATGACTTCATATGAATTTATGGATTGGCTGAACACGCGTGATTTCAGTTATCAGGTGACTATGACGTCAGAAGAATTTAGAACACTGGAACGAAAGATGACCATTTCCATTACATTCCATATTTAAAGTGAATTATCTTCTTTGGAGCTCACATTTTGTTATAGAAATGTTGTTGTTGTTGTTTCTAATGCCACCTGTATGACGGTGTCAGATCGAGGGCCACAAAATTCATCGTGGCAAGGGGCTAGGTGTACGCCTGTCGTTAGCTTTGAGCACCATGCAGGTGACAGTACAATTTGGCTCGGATCATACATGATAAATGGTGATACCACCTATCTCCACCTCCACAATTTAGGCATGAAACTGGAGAGGACGGAAATATTCTCCAGCCCCCTGCCCCTGTGGTTGTAGCAACGACCACCCACAAGACTTTCGGACCCACTGATTTAGTGAGATCATGCTCCGTGTGTACTCGGAGGGTATTTGGGGACATCGGGTATCGAACCCAAGCCCTCCGTTCTGGCGTCCGATGCTCTAATCACTAAGATAACCACGGCCATTCACACATATACTAGGGGATACCCCCTGTCCGCCTACCAGTGAACAACCCCTGTTATACAAATTATACAGTTGTTCATACTGAATGGTGAAATTGTAAAACTATAATTTACATGTATTATGTAGTTCTATTTATCGTTATCGTTATTGTATACTTATTTGTTCTTTTTTTCTTCAAAATTCGCTCTTGGCGCTCCTTTTCAGTTTAATTCATCCCTGAAGTTTCATCGTCTAACACTTCATTAATGACTCCGAATTCTAATAAGCCTGCAGCTTCCTGGAAATTTGATTGAGTATTACCACCATATATTGTATGAGACAACAATTCTGATATCACCCAGCGATTCCAATTCAGGCAATCATTGCGATATTTTTCTGCGAGAGCTTGCAACAATGTACTATCCAAAGCGTTTTGGTGAGATTATGTGACACGAAGCATATGGTTGCCATTCAACGCGTATGACATTTTTACGAAATCGGGATTGCTAATTTGGCGAGTTGGCATTGTTGCGATAGTACGTAATAAATTTAGTACAGTATCACGAAAAACTTTTTCATATAGAGAGATATATATTCATAGACTAACATAATCTCCTTAGAAATACTTACCTCAATTCATTATATTTTTCAACTATTTATAATATTACAAGTAAAAAACAATGAAAAAAAATCTGACATTTATGATTCATTTCTTTCAGCCCGAACACATTTCTACTGAATAAAATATTTTGCTTAAGTAGTGAAACAATGAAGAAATAAATCTGCACTTAAGGCAAAAAAACACCATTTAAGAACATCATAATTACTTATAACCAAACATTAGCAGAACTGAACTACTTACCGAAGTTAAGAAAGCAGCTGAACAAATCACCATAATGTCAAAATGTTCCAAGCAGACGATCTCCTTAATTCATTTCTCTAACGAGTTACTTCCTGTTCAATGGCAACAAAAACGGAATTATCGAAGAGAGAGAGAGAGGTATATAACAAAAAAGATTCCGTTTGATGGAGAGAAGCCATTAGTGAGGGCTACGAAACCTAAACGATGTTCCTTTCTCTGCGAATTTTTTTCTCGTTCTTTTTTTGATTCATTCCCAGAGGTATTGTCACGCGAGGGGCATTATCACGTAAAGATGACGTCGGTTACAGTCACGAGAACGTCCCATTGTCACACAATTGCGATGTTCTTTTTTACCGAAGGACCCATGCATTCTCGCGTCGCTACCGAAAAAGAAACACTCAACGGCCATTACTCAAGATTTTTCCTTTTAGGCTTTTAACGCGATGGCAGATATACCTTTCGTGCTTCTTCAGGGGATTGCTTGCTTTCTCTTTGTAGTTGGATGGATGGGAATATGTCTGTAGATTGCAACATACAGAAAACAAGCATTGTTTTCCCTGTGCTTGTTTTTCTCGTATTTTACTTTGAGACTTCCTGTATGTGGAATAGCTTAAGGTATCCGACTACCCTAAAATTGTAAATTTTGCTAAAAGTTGACAATTTTTTAAAATTTTATTTTAAAGGCCATCTTATTAGCTTTATAAAAATACCAAGTTTATCATTTTCCGTTCACTAGAACAAAAATTACAAGTGTTTTAGTGAAAGAAGATGCCATTACTTGAAGCAAGATGTCATACTTTAAAGCGCGTTTTACTCGAAATGTTTTTTTTTAAATACTCAAGGCCAGCGATTGCTGAAAAAGTTTTGAAAATAATTAACTGAAATTTTTTGCGTAAATTCTGTATAATAGTAGAAGTGTTCTAACCTTCAGATTTATTAATTACCGTTTCTTAGAAAATTTATAGTTCCTTATGTGAATATAATCACTGTTTTTTTTTTAAGGAATTTCATATAACAACTAAGATAAAGTGCTCTAGCTTTTGTAAAACTTAAAATATCTCTTATCCTGAAGGTGACTTCAAAATAGAATAACATAGCAACACATCAGAATTGAAAAATTGAAAATTTGTTCATAAACTTTTGGAACAGAATAGGCCGCGTTTATGTTATTTTTTATCAATTTTTACCCATTTTTTCCTATTTCTCAGTAATAATAATTTCTTTTTCTCTTCTTAATTTTAGCATATTTTTCTTAAATTGTACTAAACAAATCTAAAACCAACAAAAAAATCCCCCTATCTCCCTTTTTTAAGAAAAAAGTTATCGCAACCAGTCGGATATCTTAAGAAAAAGTTTGAATGCCTTAGAAAAACTAAAGAACTTAAAATGAAAAATTTAAGATTTACCATAAAATAGAGAGGCCCAGTGGCCGAATGGTAGTGAATTGCTCTCCCACAACACAGGTCCGGGGTTTTATCCTCTGACTGGGCATGGTCGACTCGGCCTTTCATTTCTTCAGTGAGATGATAAATGAATACCAAGCCTGCATGGGGATTAAGCACTGGGGGGTTTGCTTCAGACTGACCACCTCTTCCGGACATCTGCTCAGTAGCACCTCAGCACCCAATGGCCGCGTATACTGAGATGGGTACAGTAGGCCTTGACCCTCATGGTCTGTTGCGCCACTTTGAGTTTAGTTTAATATAAAAATAGAATTTAGAAGAATTACATTCTCATGAAATAATGTTATTTAACCAATTAACTGTGGCACCCTCGTTTGAAAGCGCGCAACTATGTGTGTCACAGAAATCGAGCGATGGTGAGTATACTAATCAATTAAAGAGTAAAAGTGTCACTGTTGAAATATTGAATAAAAAAGATGGATTTATTTTATAAAATTGCTGATTTTTTTATTTCTAATAGCTGTCGGGGGAGTCTGTAACCCATAGAGAGTACGTCCCCAGGTGGCGAATCGGGGAATGTCTCCATTGGTATTTCCTTTGGGTGGTAGAGGAGAAATAAAATACCCTCGCGGACCAACAGGCAGAAATCCAACCTCTTTGAGGCAATGACATCCCTTTTCAATGATGGGTCTAAGTGGAGACCGCCTTATAACAAAGACTATTGCTAGGCTAAGAACAGGTCATCACAGAGGAATGAAGTTTGGATAGAGATACTAAAGAACTAATAGGAATTGTGATAACTGTTTAGATATTGTGTCTGATGCTTTCTTCAGATACAGGTAAGCCAAGATCCAGTTTTAGACTGAATCTCGACTCATTTCTAAGAAACACGATGCTTTACAGTAATTTGATCCAAGATAAATATTGTCTGCACAATAATAAACACGCTATCTTGAATACAGGAGAGAGATTGACGCACAGATAAAGAGCCTTATAGTCTTCTATTATAAAGCTTCCGGGCAACGGTCCTAGTGGCAGCATACAGCCGGGGACTTCTTAATGCATGGGCTAACTGGGCCCAGGACAGAATCTCGGCCTCGATTGGGGACTCGTCTCGCTCTCGACTCATCTTTAAAACGATCATTATTCGAATAATTTTAATGCTCAAATGTTATTTCTGAACGTATTCTCCCAAAACCTGGGGATTTCATACTACACTCATGTCCATAAATTAAGGATAATTCAGAATCACACAGAAATTGAACTCCAAAATAAAAATTTCACCTGTGGAATTATCACACACATCTTGAAGAAGAATATGCAAATTACAGGAAACCACCAGATGGTGCGGATAGTACGTCACAATGACGAGAGTGTAAGAGAGGGGCATATAAGGAATGGTGGCAAAGAAGTAAAATTGTTCACAAGCGCGTTAAAAGCCTTTCAGTGCAATAACCGCATAGTTATGGTACAAAGGAAGCTTTTGGATGATTTTTTACGTAGTAGAATTATCGGATGACTGGAATGTGGACGTAACCAGCTGGAAGTATCCGAGGAACTTGGAATCGCCCAGAGTGTCATCTCCAGGCTTTGGCAACGATTCCAAGATGATGGTAATGTGAGTAGATGTTACAGCCCAGGTCGTCCCCGAGTTACAACACCGAATCAGGACTAGTATTTGGCAGTTACTGCAAAAGAAACAGACGGAGCACAGCATCAGACCTGTCTCGTCAGCTCTCTTCAGCTACCGGTACGACAGTTCGAGGCAGATCGTGTATAGAATCGTAACATTGAATAGAATAGATCGTGTACATTGGTCTATATGCTCGTAGGCCTGTCAGATGTGTTCCCCTTACCGCAACTCACTGTCGCTTGCGATTAACCTGGAGTAGAGAGCATGCATTGTGGACACCACAACAGTGGTCTTGTGTGATGTTTTCCGACGAGTCCAAGTTTAGTTTTCAGTCTGATTCTCGCCGGACTTTCATATGGAGAACGCCAGGTACCCATTTCCACCAAGAGAACACCATTGAACGACACCGTTACGGTGGTGCAGGATGGCTCGTTTGGGGAGGAATTATTCTTGGTTCCAGAACTGACCTGCATGTTCAGAGTGTAACGATGACATCCCACATCTATCGGTATGTTATTCTGGAACAACATGTATGTTTGTTTCGGGGTGCCATGGGTGCTGAATTTCTGTTTATGGATGACAACGTCCGTCCTCACCGTGCAAACATTGTAGATGAATGCCTTCAATCGGAGGATATCACCCGTATGGATTGGCCAGCATACTCACCGGACTGGCTTGAATCCAATAGAGCATGTGTGGGATATGTTTGGCCGATGAATTGCAGCCCGTCAACCCCCTCCCATCTGTCTACCAGAACTTCGGAGGGCATTGCTTGATGAGTGGTGTAATATTCCCCAAGATCAGATGAGAAAGAATATGAAAAGGTTGGAAGGAAGATTAGCCATAGTTAAAGCATACTTTGTTTATTAACAATTCTCAACGAGGACACAAATTCAGCAATTCAAACTAAGAAACGCACAGATTACTAAATATGTGAAGCAATTGCGGGGTAAACGAGATACAAGGAGAATTAATAAATTGGATCACTTACGTCGAAGCAGTACACCTTCTAATTCAATTCGTTCAAATCTAAATTTAACGCCTAATTGACCAAATCGTCATTATCAATTAAGTAAAGAAGTTCACTTGTGCCTAGCTTCACGCTAATCAGTCATTGCTATCTGTAGCAGTCTAACCTCTCTCCTTATTAACTCGAAAGTTTAATCTTTATATACAAGTCTTAATTTACATATTCACATCTTCTTCTTCGAAGGAAGGCTTTCAACAGAATTAATTTTAAAGACCCATTTTTCTCCAAGAGAACTGTTTGTAAGAAGAATCTGAATAGACTCGAGGCAGTATTACTTGTTTCCTTTGTATACTAATTTATATTAATTCCATTAAACCCTTTATCAAACCAACTGTAGTGTTTTTTAACTTGAGTGACCCTTACAGATGGAAATATACTGCAATAATTTCCTTTGCTTTTAAATTTTGTATTTAATTCATTTTATTAAAGAAAGTTCTCTTGGGAAAATTTATTTGAACTTATGTAATATTTCCTTTTTGTTTCATTATGCACATTTAAAATTGTGAGATATCGAATTAAAAATTTGAGTTCACCCTAATTTTTTTTTTTGAGTAACCAACCCATTATTTAACAAACTTTTGTTTTGAAAAAAAATTGCATCATGTTGACGACAAAAAAAAAAAAAAGCTGAAATGCATTAATTTAGAAAACCCATTCTGTCCACTTTTTAATTATTATTCTTTCTTTTTAATTCGACATTTCCACTTTGAGCAATGCATTTCAATTTATGGAAAAATCGAAATGACAACTCAAATCTCAAATAGAACGCAGATTAATTTTACCATCCATCATGTTTTTATTCTATAAAAGAATTAAGCAAGAAATAATAAAGGTAAAAATCGCATAGTTAAATACATTCATTATTTGGGTTATGCAGTCGTAGCCATGGCAACCTGATAATTTTCCAAACTCCCACAGAATCGCACAGATAGTTCTTTTTTATGGCGATTATCACTGGACAATAAATTGCCATATTTTAGCCAATCGATTCCAAAAATGAGGTCCCTTTGTTATCAACTATCGTTTGTTTTATTACCCCTCTCATTCCATTGTTAAACCTGCGTGACTGACTATTACGCAGGGGTCTTGAACGTGCTGACATGACAAATTTTGTTTGTTCGCGGGCATGGCATTTTAATGGAATTCTTGAACAATAGTAGATCACTGATGTTTTAATGGACCTCTGCGGTCGCCATTGATTGCATGAAGCAAAATTCATTTGAAACGTTTTTTGTACTGCTATGTTCTTTTTTGTTTTGTTTTTTACTCTCTCGAATGGCAGCACTTTTCAATCCTTCATGCTCTTGACAATTCCTTTGTTTTGATGTTTCGGTCTTTGGTATTTCTTTCGATTTTTTTTTTGTTAATCGATTTACGTGTTGATTTATCGAGATTAATTTCGATTCAAATTGTATTAGTATTTGCTTAAGCGATTTTAATTTTTTCCCCTTCAAAATGTTCTTCCCGAATTAGAAAAATGGAATTGGAATTATTCGAAATAAAAGTTGTTTCGAATGTTTTCGTGATGCTGTTATTGCCATTGTGGTCGTTATAAATGCAAATCATTTATGTTTTGTTGACTATTCCTCGTTCCAAGTTTCTAGTTTAAATATTTTTTGCTATTTGCCATTAATTTAAATAATAAAAACTTGCTTAAGTAGTAAAGTTTGGTAAAAAACTTCATGGGTTCTTACTATGTCAATCCTATACCAAGAATTGTAATTCAAGAAAAAAGAGGATTTTTTAAACATTTTCTGCTAATATTTTACAATTATTATTATTATTATTTTATTACATCTTCATGTTTTGTCCATAATTCTTTTCGTTATGGACCAAATGGAATTTTCGATTTCTCTAGTACTGTAATGATTGCTTAAGTAATTAATTGTATATCGAACAATTTATTAGTTATTTTTAACAAAAAATATTAACATTACTTAAAAAAATATAACGGAACTTAAAAATAGAGTTGGAATTTTTTATTTCGAATTAATTCTTATTTTTCCTATATATAGCAGTTGATTTTAAAAGCTTCAATTTTTGATATTTTTCCTCGAAAGTTTTTCTCGCATTCAAATAACAGGAAAATTATTATTTGAAGCAAAGTTGCTTGAATTATTTTCAAACTGTTATGGCTCATACTTTTTCGGCCGTATTTAATTTCGAATAATTTTACCTCTATGGGCAGATTTGTTTTAAAAATTTTACAGAACGATATACTTTTGCAAATCTTAATTAGTAACTATTTTAGTATGATCTCTTTCTTCGCTTAAGAAACTAGATTAAAATTTTTCCCGTTTGGTATTTTTTACTGTCATTCTAAAGGTAAAAATTAAATAAATATTTTACCATTTTCAGTTTTCCAATGTTTTTGTTCATTGCCTTAAAAATTTACTTTGATAAAAAAAAAACTAAACATTTTCTGGAGGAGCTGAAGAGTTTCCTAGGGAAAGAAAGTTTTAAAATGGAAACAAAAATTAGAATAAAATTAAAGTATGGAAATTTGAAATTTTATGTATATTTTCACCTTTTTGCCCTTTAAGGAGCAAACACTTTCATTTTATCTTATGAGTGTTTCATCCGTTTTACGTTTCGGATGACGTTTCGTTCTGACGAACTTTTTGCATTTTTAAAAATAAATTCAAATTTTATAAGATTAATTTTTAGGATATTTTTGAAAAAATAATATTTTTAAAATGAGAGTAACAAATTTAAATTAACTTTAAAATTTAGAGAACTTTCGATAAAGAGACTAGAAGCAAAATGGATTTAAATTAAATCAAAGTCACACATTATACTCCTGATTTTGCCATATGAAAGTAGAGTGGTCAGAGCTCTAGGTTCGCATTAAAATAATTATCTTTTTATAACGTAATGAAAGGAAATACTTATATTTTACGTTTTCTATTTCTTATTTTAATAAATATGTTTATAATGTTAATACGTTAATAATTTTAATTTGTAATTTTTATTTTTGTTGAAGAAATAATTATATTTTATGTTACTTTGAGTATCTTTAAATGATGCAAAACATATATAAAATAGAACTGTAAATCTGAATTATTGTCTTTTATTTTCTAATTCTGCATGAATTATCACGGGAATCAAATTGTTTCAAAATTGCCCTACTGTGTGGCACGCTGGATCATGTTGGTAGATTGGTTTGTCACGCCACAGGATTTGTCTATCCTTGATCTATAGTAAATTATTCGAGGGACTGATAATTTACTTAATTCTGTTTGAAATCAAAATATCCTAAGATTTGCATTATAAATTATGTGAATTTTTAGATGTATCTGAGTCACATTTTTTATTACTGCATTACTGAATTATTGAGAAATTAATGTGGTTGAATAAGATTATAACTTAGTTAAAGTGTGCTTCCACTTGAAAAAGATTCCTTCCTTCCGGTTAAGTCTACATTAGCGAAACCGTTGAGAGAACAATTCTGGAAATGTCGTTTTGCGGTACTAATACCTTTAAAGCAGGAAAAACAAGAACAGAAAAGCTTCAGCGTAGATTTTTATAGAATCGGTTTGATTCAACATTGGCGCGATCTGAGGTATTTTGGGTTAAACGATAGTGAATTCTTTTAAGTATAGGGTCTACTTGGTTGACTACCACATTCCGTTCAGACTAACATGTCATCAGTTGAACTAGTCACAAGTAGGATTTGTATTTTTGAACACTAATTTCATTCAAACGGGTAATAAAAACTGTACATAAAGCACTAAAATTCAATCTCGGTCCGTATATTTATAGCATATAATATGGAAAATGCATAATATGTTCTCTATCGTATGTATTATTCTTTTGCCAATATTTTATTGATTTATTTATTATTTTTATTTATTTATTTTTCTTTTTTGAAAGTTTGGATGGATGTAAGTTGAGAGGAAAGTGTAATCTTTTTTCTCTCTCGAAAAATGCTGTTATTCTGTAGAATTTAGTTTAGTAAATATTTTTGACTGGTTCGAATACTATGAAAGAATTTTAGATCAATAAATTACTATGCTATAATGGAATTTTTTTTAGCCTCTGACTAGCACTGCCGGATTTACTTTTAAAAGAAGAGATAAGGAGTCGAAGTGAAAATTTAATTTTTGTTTGTTTTTACTTTTTTTTTCTCTAATTCATTTCCAAAATTGTTGAAAATATTTTAAAACTTTAACGCCTTAATATTAATATAAATAAACTACCATGAATTCTAAAATTAAGCCTAAAATAAAGTTTAGAATGTGGTTGAGTAAAGAGTTCAATGCCAATAACTGATTTATAGGAAAGATTAATAATTACTTTGTATGGAACAATTCTTTTCTATTTTCGTGCTATGGCGAAATTAACATCGAATTCAAGATAATACAGCCTCAAATCTCAATAAATTCGCGTTTAATCAATGATAAATTCTTTTTATCCCTTTTTATGTTTTTCTTTTAATAATAAATAACAAGAGGCTATTATCGTACCTACAAATAAATTGCCTTATCTGACAACTTTTCAAATAAAAGTAATATATTTATATATATATATATATAATCTGTATACATCGGGTAAGATTAGAGTTTCTTTGCTCATTTACATTATTGTTAATTATGTTATATTCATTATTACCTCTCTTGCAATATTTTGTTTATACATATTTATATTTGTCTATTTCTTCCGGATTCCTATGTAATTTAATATTGCAATTTCTATTCTATTGCTGTTATATTCACCCACGTGGGTTTTAGGCTTTTGCCTTAGTTTATACTGGAAACTATTATGTAGAAACAATCTGCTGCAGGAGAAGTGAGATCTCACAAAACAATGTTTAATCCTGTTCACTGTCTAAACCAGTGACAGCTCGAGAAATCATAAAGTTTCCCGCTAGATACATTCTTTTGGTTGTCATGGTTCATGTCTGGTTCTTCCGTCTGATCTAGATCTGGGATTATTAGTCTTCTTTGAATTATTTACTGCTATATATATATATAATAAAAATATATATATATAAAAATAAATATAAAAAATATATATAATATATAACACATCTACTAAACTGGGTGTGGTTCAGTGGTAGAATGCTATAACTAATTACTACAAATAAATTCTGCTCAATTGATGATATCTCTAGCCAGATAGTTTTTATGTTTTTAATAACATTCTATTAGCATATTTACTAAGTTTAGGGAGTTCTGCCTATTAATATTAAATTTCTAACAAAGACTCTTAGTGAGCGAAACAAATATCAACAGAATTACAGCAAAACTAAGGCAGAACTGAATCAGAACCACATCTAAAAAAAACATTTTCTTTCTACAGAGAAAGTGGGAGGGTCATCTATAGCGCTTTCGCCACACACACACACACAATATATATGGATCACTGAGAAAATAACTTATTTATTGTTCATAAAATAACCATGATTTAGGCATTTTTTAATGCATCTTGCAGTAATGTGTGATGATCTTTATAGTGGATTTATAACTTCTACACATAATTTTTCAAAGGATTCCACTCAATAATATAAACAGAAATGGGGAAGATGGATAGCCTTAAAACTGTTTGAACCTCGCTTATTTAACTTGTTCAAATTTTCAGTCGTTAATAAAATACTTTCTATTTATCCAATCAAGTTCAAATAATTTTTTTAGCTTGTAGTGGATGACACTTGATGTTAATACAGTTTTTTCAAATATTGATTCATTAATTTCTGGTTGTTAATTAATTAGATTAAATTAATTACCGGTTTTCGACGCCAACTTAGATTCGTCTCCATTGTTGTAACAATGTAACTGTTAAAACAATGACAAAAGTTGGCAACTAAAACCAGTTTTTCAGCTAACTGAGTGTGCATTGTTACAATAATGCAGACAAATCATGCTCTTTTTTTTCAATTCCTACTATTAGCTCACTTTCTCTATATATTTATATATTTATCTTGTTCAAATTTTGCATCGTTAATAAAATACTATCTATTCCTCCATTCAAAGTAGGAATTGACTTAATTTTTTTTATATTGCTTGTTAAAATTTAAAATTGAGATGCATTGCAGGAAAAACTGGAAATCAGTGGACGGGATATCGCATATTTTTCCAACTATAAAACAAGTAAAAAACTGCTTATTTAATAAATAAAAAATTTAAATGTTATTACTTTGGAAATAATATATATTAATTTTGTGCAATAAAAAATGATTTTTTGGGTCAGGAATTCGTAAAAAAATCCGACAGAGAAGGTCTTAATAACTGGAAAACAATATATAATCATACAGCATCATGAAATACCCAGCGAAGTGGAAGGGTAATAGGTAATTCTGTATATAGTTTGTTTTTAAGTTATACACAGTTGAATTCCCATAACTTTTCTGCATGATTTTCAAACTGAATTCAGTTTTTTATTTGATCTTACACTAATTTCAATAATATGGAATACATGCCGCTTTTCACTATGTCGCGTCCTTGCGGCAGTGGGTGAATTTGGATGCATAGAATCAAGGAACCCTTTAAGTAAAATTAACACTTATATTTGTCTTTCAAATTACTATCAAAAGGTTATTTAAACGAATGGAGCTGTCGACTTAAATTAACCTAAATATCTGTAACAGTTCGCTCAAACTCATATCTTGGAGGATTAATTCCACAGCACTGATAAACTTTCTCCGTTAAGGTATCCGACTGCCCTAAAATTGTGACTTTCGCCAAATTGACAAATTTTTTGTGATTTTATTTTATAGACCATTTTATTAGCTTTATAAAAATACCTAGTTTATTATTTTCCGTTCACTAGAACAAAAAACTACAAGCGTTTTAGTAAAAGCCGATACCATTACTTTAAGCAAGATGTCATACTTTAAAACGTATTTTACTCGAAATGTGTGTGTTTTTTTAAATGCTCAAACGGGGACAGTGATTGCTCAAAAAGTTTTGAAAATAATTAACTGAAGTTTTTTGTGTATGTTCTGTGTATAGTAGAAGTATTTTAACATTCAGTGTTATTAATCACTGGTTTATTACAAAATTTACAGTGTTTTCTGTTAATATAATCACTGTTTTTTTAAGCAATTTCATACAATAACTAAGATAAAGTGCTCTAGTTTTCATAAATATAAAATATCTCTTATCCCCTGAAGGTCATTTAAAAAATGAATAACATAGCAACACATCAGGAATGAAAAATTGAAAATTTGTTCATAAACTTTTGGTAAAAAATGGGCCCCGTTTTTGCTACTTTTTGTAAATTTTTACCCATTTTTTTCCTATTTTAGTAATAATAATTTCTTTTTCTTCTTTTTAAGCATATTTTTCTTAAAATGAACTAAATAAATCTAAAAACTACAAAAAAATCCTCCATTTCTCCATTTTTTTTTTTTTTTAAAGTTGTCACAAGTAGTCGGATATCTTAAGTTATCGAATGTCCTTACTGAAACTTCGATATATAAAAACTTATACAATGAGTATTTTTATTTCATGAGTTTTCGTACACGATTTTTCGAGGAACATATTTTACCTCATAAAAACAGTTAGATGTATATAGATTAGGGGGTGGACAACCTTTTCGAGAAGATTGCCACTATCTGATAAAAAAAATTATACGTGCCACTCCAAACTTTCCAACAAACAAAAGAATATGAAATATTGTGACGTATCTATACGCGTCCTTCAACTAATCCTCTTGGGAATTCTTTTGGGCCAGTAATTCTAACCAATCTTCTCCTAAAAGAAGAAAACGTGATATGCAAATTAAGTTTATTATATACATGCCTACTTCTCGAGTTAAAGAGTTGGTGAATTGTGACGGGATTAGAAGTGAAGAGAATAGTGAATTGTGAGAGGATTAGAAGTGAAGAGAATAGTGAATAGTTAGTGAATTGGCAGTGATGAGAATAGGTAAACAAAAAGTAAGAAGTGATAAATTTAGCTAACCAGAAGTGACAAGATAGTTACAAGGTGAAGATTACTAGATTTGGTTTAAAAGTCTTGTAAAAGATTATAACCAAGAAGATAGAGTTAATTGCAATTGATTAGAACAGTGCTTCTCAAACTTTCAAGATTTGCGACCCAATATTAAATCATAATTT
>BMAO01013038.1:0-22802 GCA_019973975.1 Trichonephila clavata | reverse complement strand
TTTATCATTGTAACTGCTTAGGGTACTTTCTGAATAATTTATTTCATAAATTTGACTCATTTTTTGTTCTATGGCCCCTTTGTTGATATTATTTTCAAACTTTAATAAGAAAATGTCTCAAAAAAATTTCTAAAATTATGAGCAAAAAATGTTATTTGTAATGTAATATAAGAGGTTACTTCCAAAATGATCTAATGCTTCCCTATTTCTGATAGTTAACCTTTTTCAAAAAGAAAATAAAAATATTTAAAAAAACTGAATAGCAAAATTAAAAAGAAAGCAATGTTAATTTGGAAAAATAGCTCTAATATGTAATTAGAAACAATTTGCATACGATGTGTGTATAATTATGTAAAAATATCAATTCCTTTTATTTTCTTTTAATTTTAGTTTATATTGGAAAGAAGAAAAAGTTTCTCTAGAGGCATATATGACATTTTTAATAGTAAAATGCGTATTGACACGTTTTATTATATTCAAATCTGTCTTTATATACCAAAAGGAAGAACCATTTCAAAGCATAATATGAATATTAAATATATGCTCTAATTGTTTTGTGCAATCCCCAATACATATGATTTTAAGATTCAAATAGATGTAATGTGGGCCTTGCATTAGATTCGACAGGTTTCTTGGAATTGAACATAGAACACGGTATCAGGGACGTCTTAAGAATTTTTAAGGACCTGGGCCCAGAGACATCTTACGACATTTTGTAGCCCTGGGTCTGTATTTAAAAGTAGTCCCTACCTGTGAACCTTAAAAGTAGAATATAGCATACATTGTAAAATATTCGTGCAAACGATTATCTAAACCAAATGTGTATGGCTCACAACTCACAAACTTAGGCACAAATTGTCTCGACCCACTGCCGCATTTCGATTAAATAATGATGGTTTTAGGTACTGACTTGGACAATGTCATCCCCTAATAAGGCAGTCTTGCTACTGTTGCCAGTTGACTTGTAGTTTGAAATTCTCAGTCTTTCGAATAATATGTTCGGGTAAACATTCGACCAGTAAACTTATTTAAATCGTTATCTTATTGAAGCTGATTTGGGAACTAAACGAGGCCCCCCTCCGAGGCCCTTGGCCCAGGCGGCCCATGCCTTAAGACGTCCCTGCACGGGATCATTTATTTTCGAAATCGCTACTTAATCAGCTAGGTTTCAAAATATACTTTATGAATATTTCCAAAAAAATATGATAGGAAAAATCAATTTAAAGTACGAATATAATATATATATATTAAAGCGATTTCGGTGAAGGATAGCTTAGTTTAAAAAAAACTATCACAAGTGACGAAGATAACTGAGCTGTCATCCCACTCTCCGAACCAGCTAACGTGGGGATTTAGAAGCTCGGTAGTTTAACGAGCTTCAACCCTGCTATAAAACAGGTCTTAAGTGAACTGCTGCTCATTAAATCGAAATAGATATAGTCCTCATTGTTATGGTGTGAAAATTTTACGAGCATCGTTGCATTTCGAACGTCTACCTTCTCATAATTTGTCCTTGATTCAAAATTGTAAGAACCATCTGGAACTCCTCATTGCATAAGGATACATTAAGAAAGCCACTGGCCAGAAACTGGCTAGATTGTCAGCAAAATTCAAAGTGGAAATTTATGTAGAGTCACATTAATAAGTACTATAAAGACTGGACGTATCATTTATTTTGATGACTAAAACTACGGAATTGACATGTTAAAATGTAAAAATGCAGCATTTAAGATCCCTAGCATCTAGAAATTACGCTAAGATATAATTAAAAATGTATTTTTCATTATTTTTAACAAATTTAAAGATAATAATCATCACTATATAAATTGCACAACGATAAGTAAACTGCAATTATATAAATAATATTTGGTATTCAAGAGAACCGTTTGAGTATTATTCAGTGATACTCAACCCAGCCTACTCAAAGACGTGCTGAGCATCATTAAATTTTATAGAAAATAAGTATTTTTACACGAAACCTTGAATTAAGGGTGTTCTGTTGATTCGTGCGCAGTGCTATCGTTTACATTAAGGATTGTCACATATTTAACAGATAACTAACGCCTCTTCACATCCAAAAACATGCTTTAAGCTTGTTTTATAGGACGTAACATTAAATCTTATAGCAAATGTTGGTTTATACGATTTTTTCTGCATGTTTTATTACTAAAAGCTTAAAAAGGATTGGATTTATTTATTTTTTGTTGGCATTTAGCCATGGTCTGTTCAAAAGAAGAGATACATTGTTATGTTTGTGTAACCGATTAATGTCGCTAAATAAATTTAAAAAATTTATAGATATATTTGTTGAATTAGAGTTGTTTTAAAGCTCTCAATAGGATATAAAATTCGGAGAAAAGGGTGTAATAATTTTTGAAGGATTCTTTACGAAGTATTATGTCTTTATTTGTTAACACAAAGAGAATGAGTGAAATCTACATTAACATTTAAGGCAACACGAGAGCAACGGAAAAAATAAAATTAAAATCATTAAATGAAAACAATTTAAAATATAAGCAATCAATGTCACCCCCCTCATCCGGCCGCAATAAGGTTATCAAACGTTGACCTGTCTGCGGCAATAAAAAGTTTGAGGATCACTGCTTTATTGTACAGATTTCTAAACAAGTCACCACTTTTATTTAATGTGTGTTATGTATATATATATTACTTCTAAATTATTCAGTTTTACTTACCAAACTATTAGTCACATTTTGAAATTGGAAACATCACACAATTCAATTAATAAACATCATAAAAATAGGAGAAAACTTTATGGCGAGTTCTAGAGCACATTTCAGTAGTTTAGGTCAACTAAAAATCGACAGTTTATTTAATCAATTACTAGCATACCACACATTTCGAATAAGCAACAGAGTTTTCCGCTGAGTAATTAAGTAGCCACGGCCTATATCATCACATTGTTAAGATCAAACACCGTGCGATAAATCAACAGTCGGCCAGGGCTGTAATGGGTGAAGCATCAAACGTTCACTTTGTTTACTTGTGTATTAATCAGTTCTTGCTTAACCGAGATTGAAAAGCTAAGTGGAGCGTTTCATGCAACAATGAAAGTTGAACGCCGCTTGAATATTTGAATTGAAAAACAGTGCACACTTTCGGAGCATATTTCTAGGCGCAACCTTGTGTAAACGAGTTAATTCATTTGGAGATAGATTCTTTCAATCTAGATATCAAGTTATGCTGTATTTTTTATTGTTTGTAAATCATTACAATAAACTTTCGGTCTATTAAAAACGAATTACAACAGATCATTAATTTTATTTACTTTAAGTTTGTATTTACGAGGTAGCATGGAAGTTTGAAGTATCTAACTATAGTGTAACGTAAGCACTTTTGAGAATACATGTAATGCACTTCATGTTTTTCATACTTTAAAACATTTGATTTTTTTCTGGATAAGCTTTTTGTGTTAGTTAATTAAATGATCGAAGCCCGGTGGTTGAGTGGTAGCGTATCCTGCTTCCACGCCACAGGTCCGAGTTCAAATCCCGGTCTGGAGAAGGTCGACTAAGCCTTTCATCCCTTCAGTGGGTCCATAAATGAGTACCAAGCTTGCTTGAGAACAAAACACGAAGGGTTTCAAGCCAGACTGACACCTGACCGAAACATCTGTTCATGCACCTCAGCGCCCAAGGTCACGAAAACTGAGATGGGCACAGTAGGCCTGGGCCCTCATGGGCTGTTATGCCACTCAGTTCTGTTTCAATTAAATGAATTGTTAATTTGACTTGACTTTGACAATGTGAAGCAGCACAAGAGTTATCGGCGGCTGACCTTGTAATTCTGAACTCTGATCTGGTGACGATGATGACACATGAGCTAGCACCCCTCTCTAAATTTTCACACCACGCCAACAGGAGGACTTTGAACTTAAACAGACTTAACGTGTATCAGTCTTTCTACACGGCGGGTCTTCAGTGGCTCTAGGTTTCGAGCTCGCGTCTCGACAACGGCATCCACGAGCTCGAAACCACTATGATACCACGGCCAAATGAGCTGCTGATAGTAAAATTTAAGTAATTGTATATCTAGTAACAAATTGAATTTTCATATGAAGGATTTCTTTTCAAATATGAATTTTATAAAATGAAAGAAATTATTGAAGTTTGGTTGGAAATGTTGTTCTAACAGCAAGCATTTCTTGCCTCGTTTTCACACTGTCTCAATTTGCCTAATATTTACAGATAAATCATTCAAAGTAAAAAAAAGCATTCGATAAAGACAAATGGGGCTCTTTGATATTAATCGCCCTAATTGGTAGCTTTTCCACACCAAAGGTCCGGGGTTCAAATCCCGGGCTGGGCAAGGTCGACTCAGTCGTTCATCCCTTCAGTGGGTCGATAATAAGTACAAAGTTTGCTTGGGAACTTAACACTGGGGTTCCGCGTCAGATTCATCATCTGACCAGAACATCTGCTCATGCATCTCAGCGCCAAGGTCACACATACTGAGATGAGAACAGTAGGTGTTGGTCCCTCATGGGCTGTTGCGCTACTAGTTTAATTGGAAGCTTACCAAACAATTAAAATTCAAAATTCCATTTCGATTTCATTTTAAATGAAAAATAATGCTGAAAAGTTAACACTAAAAAAACTCTTAATGAAAATTTTACATTAAGCATTATGAACTAGATAAGTAATATACTTAATAATTTGAACATTCTTACTATATGCATATCTACGAAACGGCATCAAAATTTTATATATAATAGAAGATTTAATGCTTAGAAATACTATTAATGTAATTACAAATCTGGTTTGAATGAATTTGAATTATAAAACTATTTAAGCCGATATACACATAATATAAAACCAACTACTCATTTCCATAAAAATTAAAGTATAATTTACACAAATTTATATTATAAGGCACACTCATTTAAATTAAAAGCTTACTTATTCTGATTTATAATGATAAATTAAATTATTATGGTTATCATAATAAAATTACTTGCAATGATTTACATAAAGTATTATACTTTAACGAATTTACAATAATTTACATAATTAAGTTATTTACGCTTTTTAATATATTAAAACTACTAACATTGATTAACAATTCAAATAAAACACATTTAATGAAATTTTTTTAAAAAATTAAAGAATAGTAAGCAATTTTTGAAGATCTACAAACGATTTTTGATAGAATGGAAGATTGAACTTAACGACGTTTTAGTCGTGACGTACAACTGGATTAAAATGCGGCTGTTTCGCTCATAAAATTGCACCAAAATAATTTCTTTCAATCGTTCGACTCTAATTCAATGATTCTAGCCGATCATTAGTTGAATTAGTGATTCATTTCCTCGCGTAATGGCCTTTCGTCTACTGCTAGGGTGGTAAATCATATTATGCACGTTTTGCGATTCGCACATTCTAACTATTCAGAGATGTATTCTTTACTTTATCGTGTTGAAGCCATTATCATTAGAAGTTTTGATTCACCAAGGTAACAAGTAATTGGATAGATGAGTTTTAAGACGACGTGCATTGAAATTCTATATTTAGTTATAGTCGAATCAAAATATTACGCAATAGTATAAAAAAATTAATTTAAACACTAATTATTCAATTACAGTTCCGTTTGCCACTCGCAAAATCAAATATGAGCAATCATAAGTTGAACACAGTATACGAATTTCTAAGTTCTAAATACATTTATATTTACGTTGATTTATTTATACGAAATACTTTGTTTATTTAGCCTCTCACAGAAAATTCAACAAAGCGAACACCTGCATAGAAAGCAATGAAAGCAGTGGAACATAAACACTGAGTATGCATATTACAGGGGAGGGAGACTAAAGGATGTAAACAGCAGTTTATTTTCAACGATTTACCGTAGTTCATCTTCCGATGCGGTGGTGAAGAGCGCATGTTACAGCAACCAAATATTTCCTGCAAATACACGATGGGTGAAAGATTAGGGGACCCGGATGACCAGAGGAGCTCCTACGTATTTAGCAGGACTTGTTGGGTGATGCGTATTTCGCGTGGTATGGTGTTATTTTCTTGCTGAATGACGCTGAATGTTTTCTAAAGCGTTGTGTTACCGGCCACAGCAAATCATCTACATATTTTTGGACCACCATGGTGTAAGAGCCAGCAGTGATAGAGTGTCGACGATGGTACCTAAACAAGGATGAAATGTTATAACGTTATTTGGAGCGCTTTTATTGACATCGGAATGAACCTTTCAATACACCGACACCAGCTATTCTCAGTATTGAAACAGAACATAACTCGTTGCAGAACACTGTCACTGAGTCACTCCATCTTGCACGTTATCTAGCCGGATATCATTAAAAATTAAAATACCCGTGTCGGTAGGTGAATAATGGTCTTAACAAATACCGTTAATTTATCCACTGGATTCCCAAGCGATGGATAATGTTCCTGGCTGATATTTGAGAATATATGAAGAACTGCACGTGTTGTAACTTCTCGACGAAGTGGACAGCGGGGCCTTCACACTCTGGCCGGCAGATGCTTCAGTTCCCTCGTGTTGACCTCCTTTTGACAGAACAATCAACTCTTGAACATGGTGTATTCTATATTTCCAACCATCTTCTTCACTGCCGATGCACCCTGAACACAGAGGTGTCTGTCTGCAGCGACAGGAGGAATAGATAAAATTGGTTTTTTGAGTCGGACCACGTAAGCCCTCCTGAATTTGCCTGTCATTTGGAATAGTCTTCGTTGGAGGCACTCCAGCAACTTTGCTACGATACATTTTCTCGATGCCGATAAATAATTCCACTAAAACAGATTTTCTTCGAAAACAGAGCGACACTTCAATTGCGGAATCAGTTGATTCATATCCTTTAATTGCACTCGCCGCGTGCGAGACAGTTGCGGATATGCATAATTTGTTAAGCTGTGTTTACCCTGTGATTGAATCTTGTTTTTATTTGATCATTTATCAGTATTGCGTTGTTACTGTCGCACTACGTATTTGTAATAGAACAATAACTATAACGCTTACTTTACACTCTTCACAACCGATTTCTCTTTATTTACAATTCCTTTTTTTGTGTTTGTGGATGCGTCATTTGCTAGTGGCCTCCGGATCCCTGATTAGACTAAGCTGTGATTTATAATGAAGCAAACATACGAACTCCACAGCAATATTTAGATATGATTTATAAAAACAGCACTTTAGGAAGGAAATTATAGACCCTTTTAAAATATACTTAAAAAGATATCCAATATAAACAATAATATCTAATTTAAACACGTACAAATTTGGCCTATAGCAAAATAATTTCTCAAATTCTAGTGTAAACAAGGAAACGACACGCGGAAAATCAAGGTAAAGGCCAGTTAATGAAAAACACATTATTTGCACATAAGAATAAATGTTTATTTTTTTATAATTGAGGAAATTTCCCACATTATTATTTTTAGAATATTAAAATAAACAAATACTTCTATTCATTTTTCTCAATTGAGAAATTATATATTATAAAGTAAATATTTTATTTAAGTTATAGGTTAGAAAACATTTAAAATATAAACTAATTTAACCTTTTGAAATTTATATTGTTTAAAATTTTATTTATGGACGTATCTTTTAAGAAACATTTCTTATCTCACAACACTGTTATAGGATGTGAGTCAGTCTTTTAAAATTAAATAGGATTGCGCAAATAGCAAGTTCAAAGAGGAAATTAAAGGTATCAAGGGAAAATAATATTCAATTGAATTATCTTAAAATAGATATATCTGTCATGCAGCTCAAATTGCTTTTTTAATGAAATCTCTTAACAATTTTTCTCAATTTTAAAATTTTTAATTCAAAGTTACTCTAAAGGGAAAAAAAGTATAATAATTAATAAGAAATCCATTTATGTATATATAAAATATATCAAAATTATAAATGAAGATCAAAATATATTCCCCTTGAAGGTTAAATTTATTTTGGCATCTAAATTTCTCACCCCCTAAAGGCATTTAAATAAATCCATATACTGATTATTAATGTCGCGCAACAACAGAACAAAAAACTAGACGAGTAATTTTGGACCATAGTCAAGTGACAAGTGTGGAGCCTTTCAGCCTCAACAAATTCAACTTTCACTAGTCCCTTTATACGGCTGATTTTTAGTGGCCGACTCAAAGAAATCAACATTGGGCATGAGCTAGCAGACATGACCATTTCGATTTTCAGTTATTTCTATTTTTTTTTAAATCTTATTCAGTTTGTGACGGATCTATACGCGTCTCTACTAGTCCCTACAGGACTCTTTTAGAAAAATATTTATTTCAACCAACTTTCGCCGAGTGAAGGAAGCATGATTGTGCAAATTAAGTATATTATATCAATTTTGTATTCGCGAGTTTGAAGAATTAGTTGGCAAGGAGCTGGCGAGTTAGTTGGTTAGTTGAAGAGTGAAGGACCGTAGAATTATTAAGTGCATTTGGGAGTTTATCATTGGAAGTTTACTGAGGGAGGATCACTTGACGGTGATTAAATCCAGATACGGATCGCCTTCAAGGTTCAAGTGTAGGACTCAACTTCATAAAAGTACCGGTATTGGCATCCTTATTTAAATAGAAGTTAGCTTATTAGTGTGTGCGACGTGTAGTTTATATTGAGCGTGTTTAAGCTATCGTTGAATAAGTTGAGGGTCCGTATTATTATCTTAAGCTATTGAGTCACCTCCGAGCTCTACTATTTTATTGCCTATCTTAATTAGATTGTTATTGTGTCTGCTTGATATTTTGGTAGCAATAAAATAATTAGTGGGAATCCATGTATGTTGATTATTCAGTTTCTCCCGCACACTTAGCCGGGTCTGCGGGTAGACAGGGGGTTTCAGAGGGCAGCAAGAACCGACCGGCATTACAAGTTCACTTTGAAAAAGCATTGTTCTAAAATCGTACACAAGCTAGATACATCTTGTGATTTCTATTCGTGGTTATATGACAAGGATGACATTTGAGCTGTGCCTAACTTTCCTTACTTCCGCGCCTCCTGGAAGATTTGAAGCCCATTACTATTTAATATTCAGCTTAAATTTTAATTAACGAAGCACTCTAGAGTTACACAGGGCTATTAATGGACTGTCCAAGAGGACCGAGGTCACAAATCGGCGCACACACAAAACCACCCTCGCACTCAGCCTTCATTGAGTAAATATAAATATATATACAGAGGGAAGTAAGTTTTAACATATCTATTTAAATAGAAATTTGCATAATTCAGGAATTACATATACAGTTTGATAATTTACCCCAATAGAGATTATACTGTTACAGTAGAACGTCGTTTATCCGAACGTTTATTATCCGGAGCGTCAAATATCCGAACGAAAGTCCGGATACGTTTTCGAACAGTGCAATGCTCAACTTCTGTTTCCTGTGAGGCCAAAAGTGACGGGAAAACCCAAGTTGGGGGATATTTCGGGAATTTCAGCTGTATGATTTGGTAAACATCTGCGTGGAATATTAGGTCAGTTCGTTTCCAAGTGAGGGTGTATACGTGCTCTTTTGTTGAGCTATGTTGATGTAGAAACCTGGATGGCATGCGATGCAGGAGACTGTGGATTTCAAATGCTAAATAATGACGAGATAGTGACTTCCGTGCAAAAAGAGTCCGATCCTGTCGACGATGAAACGGATGAAGACGAGGACAACAACAACGAAAGTAGCAAGGGTCCATCAAATGTTGACGCTTTTCTGCGTTAGAACAACAATCAGAGTGCTGTCCTACTCAATTACTGCTGCCGAAGAGAATCAGAGACCTTTCAGTGAAAAAACAAAGGTGTACAATAAGTGATCACAAATAAGTGATTATTTTCCATAATCAAGGTAAAATTGCGACATTTTGCACTTATTTTGCTTTTCCTTCAAGCATGCTTCCCGCATGTGATGATTTTCAGTATTTGTATAGTGTCCAGTATCATATACTTCATGGATCGCATTCGGTTTTCGGTTATCCGAATGGTGACCGGTCCCAATTGATTCGGATAAACGACGCTCTACTGTATCTCTAATGCTTATATACAGTTATTTCTAATACAGTCATACAAAAACTAATACAAAAGACTAAAGGACAAAAATAAAGAGAAACAGAATTTATCAGATTACGAATTCAGAGTAATAATTTGTATGAATGACATCACTACTTCCTGTGTGTGTTAATACTTCGTTCTCCTTATTTTAAATAAAAGAATCACCATTTCCGGAAAAGGAAATGATTCAGCCAAAACATTTAGAACTGTTAAATATATAATACATACTTAACAATACATAAAAAAGCAAGAAACACGAGTATATATGAATTACAAAGAAAAATGCAAATAAAACATGATGCAAATAAATATACAAAGAGCCAAATTAGCACACTGGGGAACAAGATGGGGAAAAACCCCGCAGAAAAGTTTAAAGTATATTTTATAAAAAAGAAATCAGGAAATTATATATAAATTAATAATAAAGTCTCTGACGATTAAACTCTAATAAAAAATATTACTGTGCACTGAGGTACAAAAATAAATTAAATAAATCATACCTATAGAGTCATTTATTTACCCCCCCCCCCCTAAAAATTCTATTAAATTTTGTCTTTGATATATTTTTACAATTTTAAAAATTTTAATATGAATATTACATTTGAATTATCTAAATAAGTAAATCGTAATTTAGGAGATATATTGTTGAGCTCAGTAAGGGGATAATTTTTGTTCAAGTGCAGTGGAGCACAAAGCCAGTGGAGTAAAGAGAATTGAAGAATAGAAAAAAAGTGAGTGAGTTTACTAACGTTGCATTGTAGAGGAACATGAAAGTTATTGGCAATGGACTTCGTAATTTGGAACCTCGGTTCAGGGACGTAGACGACACCTGAGCTGGCACCCATCCCTCTTCAAACTACCACACCACGTCAAAGCATAGAAAGCATAGACAATGAGCAAAGCATGATGAACATAGGACAATGAGCATAGAAAGATTTAACGTGCATCAACTCCTCTTCACGGCGGATCTTCAGTTGCAATGGGGCTCGAACTCATGCACGCCGGCCGACCACGAGTTCGGGACCATAGCCACTAACCAACCATGACCCCTCGATCAAATGTCAAATATACCATATAAATTAGTACTCAACTCTCGTAACTTCCTCACGAAACGACGAGTGAAATTAAAAACCCAGTTTCATTGTATGGGAATCACAGACTATATTCTTCCGCGAAACTGTTGTTTAGTGAAAAGTCTTAAACCAGGGGTGGCCAATCCAAATGACCTTTGCGGGCCACTTATAAAAACATTATAATCCAGCGGACCACTTATAAAAATATATACTGGTATCTTTAAATTAGATTAGGAAGCGTCACAAGAATTTATTTAAGCGAAAATTTAAAATAGAATGAATTATTATTGTTTTCATTATTTTTCATGTATATAAACATAGATAATTTAATAATAATAATTCAATGATAAAATATGTCTAGCAATAAGCAGCGCAATTAAGTTACGGGAGTGAGTGAATATTAACGTCGCACTGTCCAGGTACAAGAGGGCTTTTGGCGGCGGACCTCGTAATTTTGAACCATGGTCAAGTGACGAGCTGGCACCCCCTCTCCTAAATACCAACGGGAAGATGTTTGAGCTATCGACAGATTTAACGTGCATCGCTCCCCTATACAGCGGGTCTTAAGTGGTACTGGGCTCGAACTCATGACATGGCAGCCACGATCCGATACCTTGACCACTAGGCTACCATGACCACCTAAAGTTGCAGGGATCAAGCGTGATGCTGCGGGGTGTCGCTACAATGCAATACTGTTCACTTCTAAGTATAAATAGAAGAAACTTAATATGTTATATATTCTGCATTATATTATACAGAATATAATGCAGAAGCAACGTACTAAAATAGAAACAGTTATGGGATATATTTGTTACAAAACACTACACCAAAAACAAAAATATTGCATAAAATAATTGCATTTTTTTAAAGTTGTAATGAATCTCGCGGGCCGCAAAATTATTCAAGGGTTGGCCACCCCTGTCTTAAACCTTCAGTTCAACATGGCCATCACACTTCAACATACGGAAATTCGACTGTACGGAATTATTGTTTTTACTTGAATGCACCCAAGACATTTTTGCATTAAAACTGGGTCTAATATTCTGATAGGATGGGTGTCTCGCATTAAAGTGAAAAATGTGACCACGCCGAGAACAGATTCAGGTGACCCTGGAAACGTGACTCCCAAACGCAAGGTCGCCGAAGGATGAACAAAAACACATCCATAAACACTGGGTGTATTTTTTCAGAAAGATGGGAAACTTCCTTGGAAGTGTGGGTGAGCGGACTAATGAGCTTTGCTAAACAAAAAGAAACGAGACGGAACTGCAGAAATAGATTTCAAAATTAAGCCAATTGTGACAAAAGTAGCACTAATCTGGCTGTAAGACAAATGTAGATAGATATTAAAGCCTTTAAAAAACTGAGGTTTTTCACCTTTCTGACTTGTGAGATTCGAACATAGCGTCACGTTTTGGAAACGCGGAAACTTTTTCTATAATATTTGCCATTAGGTTTTTTTGGTTAATGGATTTTTAAACGTTCTAAATGAACCCGAAACGGATGTGTTCTTTAAATATTCAGAGTTTAATCCTGTGGCATCCAGTCGTTTTTATGAAAAGCGCTATCACATGAAACCTTGAAAATTTAGCGAAATATTAATCAGTAATTTAAAATATTCATTAAAAAATCAGAAAGCCAACAATACTCAAAATTCGTGAGGGAGTTTCGATGCATATATGTATTGCTTCCTCTATTTAGCATCAAAGGTGGTACAAAAAATTCAAATGGGAAATTTTTTTTATAAAATGAATGGAAAAACACAAAGGTTGTCAGGATTATTTTTTATTTAGTTATTAAAAAATTTAAATATTAGGAAAACTAAGAAGCACAATGATAAAATTTTAAATTATAATTATTAAATTAAAACTTAAGAAAACTCCATTGCAGAAACTCCAGCTCTTTCACGTTTTTGCTCGCACTGAAATAAAATTTTAATCCCTCACTCAACACTAAATCGTTCGAGATTTCGATTATCCTCATACTTCCGCCGGTGTCGTTTCGACACCGTGATATACTAAAATATATAAAATAATTGTAATAGCTAAGCAACTGTGCTGTACTGTTTAGTAGGGTTTAGTCTTAAGACTTTTTAATATTATTTCATGTAGTTATATATTATGACCCCTTATGTCATAAAAAAAACTGTAACAAAACAAATTTCTTAATCTTCTAAAATGGAATAAAACATTTACATTCATAAAAATTAGTATAATAAGCAAAATCATAATCTTTGTGAGAATGCGAGTTTAATCATTATTTATCATTTCCATTACACTCTTTAATTTCGCAATTTTTAAGTTTTAGTGAATTCGTAATTTCTTTATATTCAGTATTTACCTGATTTTCAAATGTCTTGCACTGACGTAATTTGAACGTAACAGCAGATAAGCAAATGCTGTGTAACGAGTAAACGATTTTAGTATAACTGACTCATTTCCGCTGTGAATCCAATAACACTGCATTCAAGACCAAATAAATGGGTGATATAATACTTCAGGAAATTTGTTTTACTTATGGTATCTACTTAGTGAAATATATTTTGCTGAAAGACTGCGATTAAATAAACTCCCTCCACATGACATTTGTGGATTACACGAGATGTTCAGATTACAATTTATCTCAAAAGTACGAACGTAAAACTATGCACGAGCCACTAACTATCTTTTTTACAAGATTTACTGAGCATTAGTTTATAACCGTTAATTTAAGAGTCAGCAAAAACAACATTTCTTCACAACATTGAAAGAAATAGAAGCTTAGTTTTGCAGCATTTTTACTAACAAAGGTTTCAAAAATCATTGTACCATTAAAATTATTTATTACACGGTGAAACCGAATAATATTTTGCATCACTGTGAAAGTATTGCAAAAAAGGAATTCGTGATATTTTGAGTCAAAGATAAGTTCCTTTAAAATTTTAAAATTATGTTACATGAATTTCTCCTTTTTAACAATTGCTTATGAATTATAACGTTAAGATGATTAAATAGAATTTAGTTCAATTTTTATAGCGTTTTTAAAAACTTCAGTTAATCATTGAGGAGTGAGATATTAGACAAAGTCACAGATTTCTCTTCTAAACTTTTAAGTCAAACTGTGTAATCAAAATATTTGTTCTAAGGGGAAAAAGTGGCTGACAAAACATCTTATAAGTAAAACTAGCCGTTACCCGCCCGCTTCGCTGGGTATTTCATGATGTTTTATAAATTTTTACTGATTATATATATGTATAAATTATTGATATCTAAGTCCTAGCATTAAGAATTCGATTGAATTGAAAAATATACTTATACCTGAAACTGTCACCTGTTGATAAAAAAAAAGGCAGAGCTCATCTAATTTGTATTTTCTAAAAATCTCTAAAATTGAAGTATAGAATGATGTTTGCTCTTTCGTAACTCAAAAACCAAGTGGATTCCTCTACTCCGTAAATTGAACATGCAAGCCAAATTTCAAGTCTAAATCTAACAGAAAAAAAAAAGTTTTACTATCAATATCCCCGTAATCCCGTTGAGAGCCGTTTTCCAAAATTACCGCTCTTAGCGGATTTCAATTCAACAAAAGAAAAATGCAAACCAAATTTCATTATTATAGGCCTTGTAGCTCGAAAAAAGTAATTTTTTTTGTCAATACGTCCCAGTAACCCCCTGCAACCCCCAGAACTTGATTTGCTTAAAATTTATTCTTAGTGGATCCCTATTCAACAAAAGAAACATGCTTAACAAATTTCAAGCATATGGGTCTAACAATTAAAAACAGGATTTTTTTCTGTAACTCCTCTTGACCCCTCGCAAACATCCTTCGGGGTCAATTTTCGTTTTACTCTTTGTTAGAGGAACTCTATTCCATGAAAGGAACATGCCTACCAATTTTCAAGCAGGATGATCAAATAGTTTAAAAATGGAAATATTTATCGATTACGCCTCTTAATCTACCGAAATTAAACTTGGTAGTTGATATTCCCGAAACCCATTTTGTAACGGTTCTCTACTTTACGAAAGGAATCTGCTTATCAAATTTCAAGACTGTACGTCTAACAGTTTAAAAATGGGGATAATTGTCTATAACGTCACTTGAGCCCTCGCAACGCCATTTCTGGGTCTGTTTTCACAAAACCCATTTTGTAGGGGAATTGCACTCTATGAAAGGAATCTGCTTAGCAAAATTTGAAGACTGTGCGTCCAATTAATTAAAAATGAAAAAAAATTAACAATAACGCCCCTTGAACCCCCGCAACACCACCTAGGGGTCGATTTTCACAAAACACATTTTGCAGTGTATTTCTATCCTATGAGTGGAATCTGCTAACCAAATTTCAAGACTGAGTCTAATAGTTTAAAAAAAGAAATAATTATTTACATCTGCCTTAACCCCCCGCAACACCCCTTGGGGGTCAATTTTCTCCAAACCCGTTTTGTAGCGGATATTTACTCCATGAAAGAAACATTACTACCAATTTTCAAGCAGGTAGGTCAAGTAGTTTAAAAACGAAAATATTTATCTCTTACGCCACTTAATCCCCTGCAACGCCACTTAGAGATCTGTTTTCACAAAAACATCTTATAGCTGATCTCTACTCCATGAAAAAAATCTATCAAATGTAAAGACTGTGCGTCTAATAGTTTAAAAATGGAAATAATTATCTATAACGCCCCTTAAGTCCCCTCAACGCCACTTGGGGGCAATTTTCACGAAACCCATTTTTAGCGTATCTCTACCCTATGAGAGGAATCTGCTTACTAAGTTTCAAGACTGTACGTCTAGTAACTTAAAAATTGGAATTTATAACGCCCTTAAACCCCCCACCCCGCAATACCTCTTGGGGGTCAATTTTCCCAAAACCCATTTTGTAGCGGATATTTACTTCAGGAAAGAAACTTACCAACCAATTTTCAAGCAGGTAAGTGAAGTAGTTTAAAAACGGATATATTTATCTATTACGCCCCTTAATCCCCCGCAACGCCACTTAGAAGTCTGTTTTCACAAAACCCGTTTTGTAACTGATCATTATTCTACGAAAGGAATCTGTTTATCAAATTTAAAGACAGTGCGTCAAATAGTTTAAAAATGGAAATAATTATCTATAACGCCCCCTAAGCCCTGAAACGCCACTTGGGGGTCGATTTTCACCAAACTCATTTTGTAGCGGATCTCTACTCTCTGAAAGGAATCTGCTTACCCAATTTCAAGATTGTACATCAAGTAGTTTAAACATGGAAACAATTATTTTAACGCCCCTTAACCCCCGTAACGCCCCTTGCGTTTCGAATTTCGGAAAATCCGTTCTTAGCTGATGTCTACTCTATGAAAGGAACATGTCTACGAAATTTCAAGTGTGTAGGTTGAATAGTTCCAGAGATATCGTGATTAGTCAGTCAGTCAGTGAGTGAGTCGCTCTTTTCTCCTTTATATATATAGATTGGCACGATATCTTTTTATTGTTGAATATCTCATAGTATATATCCGCATATCTCACTTCTCAAAAGAAACAAAATAAAGCTGATTTTTTCAGATGTTTGATTTAAAATAAAATGAAAAATAATTCGATTATTTATTTAAAACAAACAGATTTCCGTGAAATCAATTTAAACAGATTAAAGAGAGAATTACACTTTTAAATAATTCCAGAGGTATTTATTTTATGAAATAACCAACTTTCAAAAGAAACAATTATTTCGTATTTAATTTTTTTATTATTAGAAACATAACAGATAAGGAAGCCAACTCTGCCAATTTTTTTATGAATAAAGTATTATCTTATCGACGTTTTCATCTCTGCAAACTTCCCAATTGAAGGAAGAAGAGAAAAAAAATCATTCTATATTAAATAATTATGCCGGATGAACAATTTACATTCCACCACACAAAATACTACGGCAATGTTTGAATCGGTCAGACAAGGAATAAGTAGTCCAAGAATCTTAAGCAGTTTTTAAACGTCATGGCTCATTTGACCGTTAAATTAGGTTTGTCGTTGCAAAGAACCGTGTCGCTAACTTTCTCCCTTTTTTCAATACTGTATCAGATATTGGCAAGTGAAATTTCATAGCTGCAGGCTTTTCGGCGGCCAATGTGCTTTTGAATAATTTTCTAATAAATGATTGATCACCAAGTGTGAGCGCAGTGACATGATGTTGAATATTTCCAATGTACGGAAGAGGTTGAAATGAAATGAATTCATTTTTCGTATATTTCGAATTCTTTGAGAAAACATAAAAAAATTGTTTCTTTTTTCTAAATAAATTTCCCTTCTATTTAATGATTTATAGTTCGTATCGTTATAATATTTTTACCAAAATTCTTTCAACAAAACCGTCTGCTAATTTATTTTTCAATTGTTAGTCTAGGAGAAATCGAAGTTGTTTGATTTTGTACTCTTTAAATTCATAAAATTCTATAGTTTCGGATTTTAAAAATATTAAATCAAACATCTTGATTGATATTAATTGATACGATATAATCACATTCAAATTGGTTTATTTAAAATAAAAATTATTATTGGTTTAATTTAAAATAAAAATTAATCAAATACGAGAATTGTATTGCACTTGATTAACCTTATTTAGTTGGTTCGAAATTTTTTTATTTTACTAAATTTGTTATTTTAAGAAATATTTAAATAGAACCAATGAAGGAAATAAAGATAGTTTTTCACTTTAGTATCCGACTAGGTTCGGAAAAGTGATTTTGAAAAAAGCGTATGAAAGAAAATAATTGATATTTATTTTTCAAAATTACTATCAATTGAAACAACCGGTGTTTAGATAAAATTTCTCTACTCTGATGTACTAAAATATGAATAATTCCACTTCTAAAATAATACAGAATATTTCAAAAATTCTAGCTCAAACTTTGTACAGATGTCTTAGCTATATAGGCTAAAGTATTATAGAAGCCGAGGCAAATCGTACTTCACCTGCACGGTGCTTAAAGCTAATTGCTAACGACAGGCGTACACCTAGCCCTTTGCCACGATGAATTTCATGGCCTTCGATCTGACACCGTCAGACAGGTGGCATTAGAAACAACATTATAGAAGCCTTTTTCAAAAAAAGGATAATGTTTTGAAAATTTGTCATTCTTCCTACATTTTTTGCAATAATTTTAATTTTCTTAAAACAATTTTATCTGTATATTCTAATTATACTGACACTAAATTCAAAAAAAAAAATTATCAATTATTGCGCTTTTTCCAAATTACACTTCCGAACCCAGACGATACTTAAAGTAAATATTTCACACGCATTTACAAATTATGTTAAAAACTTTTGTAATCATTCAATTGAATATAACAGATCTGAAGCAAAAAAAAAAAAATTATTGATCCAAAACGTATAAAAATTAAGTGCTTCTAAAACGATGCTTTTCAAATATATGCCACTGAACATCAAAATAAGCATGATTTTATATGCAAACTATATAATTTGAGTTTATTATATATATAAGTTTTATGAACACATATTTTGAACGACATTCAATTTTCATATTTTCATTTCAAATTCAGTTTTACATATTTTCATTACAAATGCAATTATGTACTATATTCAAAATCTAATTTAAACGAAAATTTTAAAATGCTAATTTTAATTTATTTGAATAAATTTCTCCGAAAAATCAAATCAAAGGATTTTTTCAATCTAGAGTTGCTTTGTAATTTGAATACATTTTATCTGTCTTAAGATTTATTTGCGTATCACATCCTGTCTTACATGAAAATTCTTTGGATAAGCAATACAAGCTTTTTTATTGTTTGATCAGCTATTTAAAAAATAACTTTTCTTTCTTTTCATTTGGCATTAAGGATACAAAGCCCATCTTTTTTGAAAAAACATGATATCAAACAAAATTTGCGATGTCATCATGCAGTCTTAACTTAAAATAAATGCATTTTCGTAAAAACCTTATCTGCTTGTCTTAAAGAAAATAATGCATATTGTATAATGCAATGTGACTTTATTTTTCATGAATACAACATGCCTAAAGTGAAATACGTTAATATTCAATCTCAATTGAAATATAGAAAGAACAAAAGATTCAGAAATCAATTTCGCATATTTTTGATTGACAAATGCCGTAATCTGTCTAAATCTCAATTTCAACTTTAGAAAAGAACAGTATTAAATTATTCTAGATCAAATATAACTTCCTCATGACACATTAATCATTCAATTGCCATCATAACTTGAAAATTTATGAGTATTTTTTCTGGTGATCTCCAGAATTCGTATTGATTTGAGAAATGCTTACGAAAAATCTATCTTTCGCTTACAAAAGAATTAAAATACATTTATTAAATTTAATTTTAAGAAAATTCCTCACGTGTTAATATTAAATATTTTGATAGGATACATTGAATAGGAAAACAATCCATATTCTCAATCCAGGCGCAGTCGTTAGGCATTTTGACTTTCAAACATCTCATTGAAATAGTGTGAAAACTTCTTATTTTGCCCCAAAAGAAAAACTTTTTAAAAGAAATTTAGCAAAATTAGTAATTTTAGCAATATAAACAATACAAAAATTACAGTGGTATACACTTTTGAAACCATTGGCATATCAAGATGATAGACAAAAATTTAATCGCAAAAAATGAAATTTTATATTTTTATCAGAACTTCAAGTATAATTGATGAATTAACTACACTTCAACGAAATTATAGACATAACTTTCATGTTTATCTTAAACCATTTGCTTCTTTAATCAATAATTGTTACAAAAATACAAAGAACTTGCTGTAAAATATAATTAAAAAAAAAATCCTTTATATATATTCAGTGGTTCTTAAGCTTTCAATCGCTACGCCTCCCTTTATGAATCAGCCTTATATCGTGGACCCCCCAAGATTTGAACACCCCCTCCCTGACTCCCAATACATCGATTAGGAAATCGAGATGGATTTAATCGTTATCGCATTGGCGTGCTATTGGTCAATTCTTAATCTTTGTTCACATGTTTCTGCTATATTTAAAAATATTACGTTGTTAGCAATGGTATGTAGTTGCAAACAAAAAACTGAATTAATATTCTTGATTGAAATACATGTTCTAGTAGAGTTTTTTCATTGGGGCAAATTAGTGATCTAGTCTAGGATAGTACATCTTTCAATTTTTCTACGAGGTTTTTTAGAGTTTGTGAAAGAGGGAAAATCTCTCTTAATGAGAGACCTTCTCGGACCTCCTGGAAAGGCGCGGGGGTCCGCGGACCTCAGTTTAAGAACCGCTGCTTAACTTAAATAATCATTTTTAAACTTTCTAAAAATTAATGCATTTAAAAACTTTCTAAAAATTAATGCATTTAAAAACTTGATTAATGAACACTATAATATTTTTGAACAATGATTCAAAATTTGATAAATCAACACCTTTGGCATCATTTCTAAAGATTAAATTATTAAGCTTTATAATTTACAAAAAAAAAAGAATATTCAAATGAATCTCTCCTATGTTCACGATTCTATTACCACAAACCCAATAACAACTAATAGGTAGTTACTGATGACTGCACATATATTTATATGCATTTTCTACATAATATTTATAATAAAAATTTCGAACAACTTACCCTTCTCGTAGACCCATGCGGGGTTATAACAGAAATATCCAAACTTTTCCAAAATAATCTCCGTATGTTTGTCTATCCGAAAGGATTCGGACCTTCTCCGGGCACATTTACCGATTCTATCACCCCACAAAACATGATACAACGCTCGAAGCCCTACGTCCTAGTTTACGTCTATATCGGGGCCTAGGGTACTCTTGTTCAGGTTCCCATGTCCGTCGTCTTTGGGAGCCTATCCGAAATTTCACGCTGTAAGATGGTTCACTGTCGATAACTATCACTCCACAATTAGACATGGTGCTATATTTAGTTAGAACACAGTCTATATTGCACTATTTAATCACTACTGGACGACACACAAGAGTTTAACACAAACCATTGGTGTTGATTACAAATACGGCCTTGATGAATGGAATTTTTGAATTAAAACACTGACTTCTTGAATCATTGCATATTACATCAAATGTTCTAAGATTGTCATAATATTATTGTTTAGTTTATAGAATTATCTACCAGAGTTCCAGGTGTAATTGATCCATATTTTTCATTAAACCGTATTGGTTAGACGAGATCTGTAATAATCAGTCATCAGTTTGGATTTGCTTAAAATATTCTTCTTTTTAAAATACTTTTGACTCAAACGCTTCGAAAATGTTGTTTATTTTGTTCTTAGTTTTTCTTTAACAAGGCTTAATGCAGAATATAGTTACTTCGAGTTGTACTTGATGTAGTAGAAATGTTTCAACAGGAATAGATATTACAACCAAGTATCACAAGAAAAAGCAATGTAGGACATTGAACGTGGAAACTTGGAACAAAATAGTTCCCCAGTTCGCGAATTTATTTTCGTCTTTGGAACATTTTTCTGTTTCCATTCGGAAGGTGAAAGCAAGAAGTAAACACAACAGTGATATGCTCACACTGATAACTTAATTTGCAATCTTAAAAAAAACACAACAAAAAATGTTAGTAAAGATAATTTTCTGTCACTTATGTTAACAAAAATAATCACCCAACAGATATTCCAAAAACTTAAACGTAAACAGTGATTACATTCTCACGTATACAAGACCATGAAGCAATCAACTCTATTATCTAAAATTCACCGAAAAATTATGAAGATACTAGATTCTCACATCATCACATTAAACATGAAGCAAATAACTTAGTATTTTTTTAAAATAAAAATAATTATGTTTTCTTCCAAATAAAGTAATTTATATAACGAAAGCAATTCGAAATATGCAAATTCTGTTGAAATAATATGATTAATATTACATTTTTAAATTCCAAATTGCATTATAACTGTCATTCTTTTTTTCGTGAATGAATGTTTTAAGATTTGGTATATATATGCAACTTATTCTTGCGAGATCCACTAAAAAATTCTATTGCATAATAATTGACTTTCAGTTCAGCAGGTCGAACAATGGTTATCGTTTAAATTTCACCCGAAATAATCAAACTAAAACTTGCGAAACAAACTTACCGATGCTCTAATATGCAATGTGTCATCCTTCCATAATCTTTCATTCGTTCGACCTAAACACATGCATAAATCTGGGAATATCGTGCGGAATAACATCGTAAGACGTTTTGAATCTTCTAAAAACATTGGCTGTCTTACGACACACTGAAACACTATTCTTGCGTTGGTGCAAACTCGTAAAAAAACCCACGTGCTCGCGGAGAATTCTACGCCAGCTTAAGAGGATACATGTTTTCCCTTCTCTATCCCATATTATTTATTTTTTATTCCCCTTCTTTCATTTTTTCGACTTCGGTCTTCTGGTTTTGTTTTTGTTTTCTTACGGCTACGTAAGAGATGGGGTTGCCGATTTGAACGAGGAGAAAGTGTGTTGCTCCGCCAAAAGTTCCGCCAACGGCTTTGTGCCAAATTTAAGTCGGGAACCATATCTCGGTTTTACTTGGCATTTCCTCTTTCTTTTTCAAAACTCATTCAAAAAGCTATATCAATTTAATTTTTGTATATTCTTGAGGAATTTTTGATTTTTTCCTGTAATTTTTTTTGTCAAATTTTCTTTGGAATTTTAAAGCAGGAAAAGTTGGCATGTTATTAGTGTATTTATTTTGATTTTTTGTTTCAAAAAAGAGATTATTGTAAATC
>BMAO01013037.1:0-39846 GCA_019973975.1 Trichonephila clavata | reverse complement strand
AAAATGTTTACATAAATCGAAGTTTTTTTGGTTTTTTTTTGCAAGATCTCTCTTGTGGATTCTTTGCACTTTGGGTATAATAAGAAATATAATATCTTGATATTATGAGCAATATTATTCCTAAAATATTTTACTTAACTCTTGTAATTCTAAAGAAAAATTCCCGTTATTCCATCTAACTCTAAAGAAATTGTCTTTTTTTTTTCAATATAATTTACTTACAAATATGTCCTGTAAAATCCTTGAAAACAGTGCATTAGATATTGTCCACTACACGGGACTAAGACGTGACTCTTGTTTGTAAAAACTTAACAACCTTAATTTTGCGTTTAAAAGATACAGACAAATGCCAGCAGCCTTGTGCGGCGAGAACCTCTTTTAGCGAGGGAGAGTAGAGGAGCTGAGCATTCCACCCAGATCATATTACACAAACAAGTCGAAGCAAACAACGTGTTGCCATCGCGCAAAAGATAAATGCAGTAGATGGCGTTGGTAAAAGACATGGCAGTAAAACTAACTATTACACAGAAAATACATATGAAATACAAATTGCAAATAATAATAATAATTGAATACAGATTAAGTATAGTATATAAATGAACATACACAGCACATTAATAATAGAAATACAGTTCGGATAGTAATAAATATACAATTTGAATAATAATGAAATACAATTTGAATAGAAGTATATAATTCCATCCAAACAGATACACTTTCCTCCCAAAAAATAAGCATCTCGCTAACGAGATGCAGTGAAAGATGCAACAGAAAGTGGTTTCGCTTCGAGGTGGAATAAACAACACTTTAACGTCATTACTTAATTAGTTCAAAACTTGGAATGAAAAGCCTATAAGAGACTCGATTGAAGCTTACAAACATTCAATAAATAGCTACATGGCCGTGGGGACAGAGCTGTTTGCTACTTACGGGATGTAATTTAAGAAGAGATTCCGTACAAATTAAGTCAATCACGAGTTGAAAGCAATGTATAAATGTATTGATAAATTTATAACGAAATTTAGATTTAATTAGAGTTTCAGGAGATGTTTAAGAGTTGATTCGGTGAATGCTTAACCCTTCGAAACATTAATTAGTGCAATATTTTAAATATGCTGCGTAACGCCTTCAGCATATTAACTTTTGAGAAACGTAATAATAAAGGACGAAAACTTAATAACATCTGAAATACTTCTAATTTTATACAGAAACCAATAGTATAATTTCACTTAATTTCCTTAAATGATAGAAAGTGCCCTTAAAATCATTTAATACTTAAAATATGATTTATATGAATCATTTAATACTTAAAATTACATATGATTTTTAAGAGAACATCAAATTCAAACAAATTCGCACTTCTGTATTTTATGTTCGTTTTCATGAAATATATTAGGAGTTGATTTTATTATTTAAAGATTTCTTTAAAAAAATACGAATTTTAAATTGCTAAATTTTAATTTATTTTTTAGACTCATAGGCATGTTTCTGGTTTCCTACTTGTGAATATAAAATACAATAGAATATGCATAGATTTTTACGAATTATTTGAAATTACTTGAAAAAGAACCCCACACGCCTTAATTTAAGTTGGATATTGAAAAGATAAAGAAAATCTCGAATTTTTCGTAGTGCAATTTTCAAAGAAATAAAATCTTTTAGTATAGTAAGTTTTAGAAAAAATGTTTAATAGAAAAAAAAGATATTTATGTAATACAAAAAGGATAATTAATTTATTGTTTTGTAGTTTCCAGAAATTTTTAAGTAGTAAATTTTATAGACTAATCAAACATATTTCCCACAAATTAAAAAAAATGCAAGGAAAATATTATAAAATAAATTTTAATACATAATTTTTTTTAAAAAAGAAATATTTTAATTAGTGTTTTTGTCTTAATGAAAATAATAAGTTTTTTTTCTCTTAAGTTTAAAATCAAAAGCTTCGTCTTTATTTTACCAATTCGTTACTTCATGTAATATATATTTGTAAAACATGGCTCTTTTTAAGAACATAACGTAATTTGATCATGATCCTTGAACGAGATCATTGAACAAAAAATTTATGCTTCATACATAAAAAATAGTGACTACTTATTTCATTTAAAACATCGCAATGCAAGCTTAAACACTTCTCAATTACACAATTATACACTCATGAACAAAAAAAATAAGCGCACAAAGAAATAATTGAGAGATCGTAACGAAACTTGGCATGAAGGTGCATGTAGAATAGATATGCAAATGATTAGAAATGTAGCGTGATTGCGCATTATGTATATCCGGTAGATGGCATTTAACTTCTTTATCCCTGGAGTATAAAACAGGTACCCAAAGCTTGTTTGAGTTTGATGAATCATTTACAAAGGAAGAGCTGAGGTTGACATGCCATTACGCCGTTTTCGAAGACAATATGAGCAGCTGTGAGAGGGGGGGAATCATCGGCATTATGGAAGCTAGTGGGTCAGCTAGGCGAGTAGCTCGTCAATTAGACCGCTCTGATTATGTTGTGAGGAGGTGTTGTGAACAGTGGATCCGAGAGATTTTATTTACACGAAGACAAGGCTCAAGGCGCCCTCGGGAGACCAATCATCGACAAGACTGCCACATCGTAAGAAATGCACGCGTACAGCCAACTATTTCATCCGCCGCCATCCAGGCATAGGTAGCACTTTCACTAAGGGCCCTGTGTCTTCTCGAACCATACGAACGCGGCTGGCTGAAAGACATTTGGAATCGCTGCGCCCCTTATGTATGCAGCCCTTGACGCCCACCCATCGACGCCTCCGTGTGGAGTGATGCCGCACACGAGGAAACTGGACTGCAGCGGAATAGAACTAGGTTGTCTTTAGCGACCAATCCAGATTCAATCTCAGCAGTGATGACAATCCTGTTCGTGTGTGGATACCCCGTGGTGAACGCCTCAATCCTGTCTTTGCTTAAGAGTGACACACCGCTCCAACAGCTGGTGTGGTGGTATGGGGTGCCATTACCTTCCAACACACGGTCCCTCCTAGTATTAATCCTTGGCACCGTGACAGCCCAGCGGTACGTCCATGACATCCTGCAACCACATGTGTTGCCACTCATGCAACGGCTCCCAGGAGCCATTTTTCAACAAGACAATGCTTGGCCTCACATGGCAAGAGTCCGCCTCCGCACTGTTACTACCCTTCCTTGGCCTGCCCGATCCCCAGATTTGTCTCTAATCAAACATATTTGGGATCATTTGGGACGGCAGGTTGGGCATCCCCCAAGTTTGAATGAACTAGATGCAAGGTTACAGCAAATAAGGAACGAAATCTCTCAAGACATCATACAGAACTTGTATGCCTCAATACCCAATCGTATCGCATCGTGCATTCGCGCTAGAGGGGGTCAAACAGCATATTAAATCCTCCATTCTTTTGCCTTTTTCTCTGAAATAAGGATCCTTTTTATTTGATTTTCTAATTATTTATTTATATCAAAGTAGCCATTACGTATGTAAATTTTTTTTTCATTTTGATGACTCCTTCTTGGTGAGCTAATTTTGTTTGTCCATTAGTGTATCATCTCGCTAATAATTATGAACGCATCACAGAATATTTCCAGGTACTTTGTGGTTTTTCAAGCCTTCCTTTTCCATATTTTATTACTATTTTATTGCCTTTTGAAATGAACATGTGGCATTTAACTACAATATATATGCTTCAGTACTTACATAGAATACTTTATAGTTTTACTTATATAGAATTGTTGCCACGCGATATAAATTAATGGACTGTAAATTTAACAACAAAATTTTAATGAGTGAAAACGGATCCCAACCATATGGGATCGCTATACCTTTCGAACTGAATACAAAGGTTACTACAGTTGGCTCGGAGCAAAATCTATACAAAGAATTCTCGCCAACTGGCGCCAACAAGAGTACTTATACGTTTTAGTACATTATTTCACTGCCATTTCGCTAATCAATGGAAAAGCAGAGGGAAAAAATACATATTTCGGGGAAGTTTAGAAGCATAAAAAAATAGCATTCACTTAATTTAAAATATAAATATTATTCTTGTTAAAGAGGTTCACCCATGTGATGGGTTAAAAAAAATAGAAAATTTTTTTTCATAAATTCTTTTTTTGACATGTCTAGAATATGGTGGTGAAGTGATTGTTTTTAAAATTTGAAATCGTAATAAAGAAGCAAGTGTTAGAAGAGCAGCTGTTCGGAGCGCTGAGTTGGAGCACCTATTGCGTACAGTCGGCTTGATAATATTGACCCTTCTACGCAAATATACGTTCATACAAATATAGACAAGTTTATAGAGGTTCAAAAGGAAATATCTATAGTTAATGAATATTTCGGCGAACTTGTTTTAGTCTTCACCACCAGGCATCTCCGGCCACGGTAGCCAAGTGGTCAAGGTATCGGATCATGGCTAATGTGTCATGAGTTCGAGCAAAGTACCACTGAAGACCCGCTGGGTAGGGGAGCTATGCACGTTAAACCTGTCGAGAGCTTAAACGTCATCCCATTGATGTAGTGTGGTAGTTAGGAGAGGAGGTTGCCAGCTCAGGTGTCGTCCGCGTCACTTGACCATGGTTCAAAATTACGCGGACCGTCGCTAAAAGCTCTCGTGTAGCTGAACTGTGCGACGTTAATATTCACTCACTCACCAGACATCTCCGAATGAGGGTAATTTAAGATTTTCATTGTTTTAATCGGACTTGCAACTTTAAACGTGTTTTTCTCAAAACTGTGTTTTTCAAAATTTTCTCTATCATACCTAAAGAATGGTTTGACCAAATGACTTCAAACTTAGAGGGTAGACTCAGCACGTAAATACGCATTAAATGGACTACGAACATTCCAAAATTCAAAATATTTCTATTTTTTATATCAAGAACATAACAAAAAAAAACCCTATGAAATTCAAAACGTTTCCTTCAGAGGTCTACCAAAACTCCAATTTTTGTTATTTTCAATTGAATATAGTCTATTTTGTGTATTTAAGCTTATAAATTTTAATACCGTTAATTTTTTTATTTCAGATAAGACGATCAGCCGCAATCAAGGAGGAAGTGAGCGTCCATTTTTTCGAGGGTAGTGTTTTCAGAGCGCTATAATTCACTTTCTATTGGATATTTTTAGCTAAACATTTATAGACATACTCTTAAAATACATATGAATAAATCATAAAAAAAAACTTAAATTTCTATCTTTTTACTGGTTGGGGAAAAAAATTCTCTAAATATGCTTAAAAAAAAACAGGCCGTCACATGGGTGAACACCTTTAATTAGTTCTTTTGAAATACTTAAATGAACACCGTCAATTAGTTGATGACCCTTTGTGGTGATACGAATAATGAACATGATATCATTCATTGGCATGGCCAAGTAATTTTAGCGCGTTTTTCACATGTTGTATTTTACAATAATGCAACTAATGAACTTTTTACTAACAAAAAGTAGTACTGTACCACTCCTCTAAATGTACTACTATTGCGATGAAAAGAAATAATGACACAAATCTGTATCAGCACTATAAAAAAGCAAAAAAAAAAAAGCGAAATTCAGGAAAATGTGTAGGAAAATTCGGAAGAACTATGAGAAAATTTAAATATGATTCGGCTCATCTAGGGCACAAATGCGACCCAATGCCGAAAACCCGAGGTCAATTGGTTGCTTATTGGCTGAGAAAAAGGTACGACAAAATATGGAACGAAGACGAAGACGAAATTTGCGTCCTAATAGCGCTTTTGTTCCACTACGTGAAAAACGCGCTAAAAATTATACCAGGTATCCAAAACGTATAGCTACACTTTCAAATTTAATTCCAAATTAACAAAAATGTTCATTTACGGTTTTTATGTTCCATAAAATAAATTACCAAAGATTTTTCAGGGTAGACTCAGCACATATATTCGCACTAAATGGACTACGATCATTCAAAAATTCAAAATATTTCTATTTTTTTATAACAAAAACATAACAAAAAACCCATGAAATTCTAAACTTTTTTCTTCAAAGGTCTACCAGAAATCGAATTTTTGATATTATCAATTGAGTATAATTCATTCGCTGCATTTAAGCCTATACATTATAACGTTGCTATTTTTTTTTTCAGTGAGCGTCCATCTTTTCGAGGCGGGTGTGTTCAGAGAGCTATAACTCACGTTCTATTGGATATTTTTGGCTAAACATTTATATTATACTCTTAAAATACATATAAATAAATGGATAAAAAACTTTAAGTTCTATCTCTCTATTTACTGGTCGTGAAAAAAAAATTCTCTAAAAATGCTTAAAAAAGAAGACGCTACATGGGAAGTGAGTGAGAGAATATTAACGTCTCACTGATTAGCAACACGAGAGCTTTTGGTGACGGTCCGCGTAATTTTGAACCATGATCAAGTCACGCGGACGACACCTGAGCTGGAACCCCCCTCTCCTTACTACCACACCACACCAACGGGAGGACGTTTGAGCTCTCGACAGATTTAACGTGCATCGCTCCCCTACACGGCGAGGCTACATGGGTGAAACCCCTTAAGAAATTTTTAAGAGTTGATATATTTATGAAATTGCGTAAGCATGTCATATAGTAAGGTGAATTTTGCTTACATTACAGTATTATCTTAATTTTATTTGATGCATTTTACAATTCATAAATGGTGAATAGTACGTTTGCAAAATATACAGTCTCTCTGGTTGTGAGCATTTTACTTGACAATATCTTTAACAAAGGGTAAAAAATAGATGGAATAGAGCGAGAGAGAATTTTCAATTTTGAATTTATTTATGCCAATTGCAATAAATTTTTCAAAAATACCAATCGGTTTTTTTCCACTACCTTTTCTAGTTATTTCATTCGTATCAATGGAAGTAGAAAAACACTCCTCCTTTTTGAATTCTATGTTCATATATCAAAAATTAATGTAAAATGAATTCTATTTAAAACGCACATAAATAAACAACTGTGATAGCTGGTTAAAAGATCCTTAACGGGAATATAACTATGTGCTTTACACTAACCGTTAAATATAAAGTAAGTAGCTTTATAAAAGAATAAACTTTTATTTTTAAATTCTTATGTAATAAATGAATAAGGAAAATTTAAATAACGAAGCATTTTCATAATAGATTTGGGGGGGGGGGACAAGCCATTATGTTTAGAAAGATTTAATGAGTGGATGGATACAGTGCCTTTTTCAACATTTCCTTGCTGTAATTTAGGGAATGCACTGCGGAGTTTTCACTTAAATCTTAATGACTCCTAATATTTCCCATCTGATGCAAAAGAATCCTAAGCTAATGCTATTATGAAACATCAAATAATAAGAATACAGCAGACTTGTAGCTCATAAAAGAGAGACATTTACATTTAATATTTCTTTTTATATTATTATTAATTATTTTATTTATTTATTATTTATTTTTTATTTTCCTGAGTTTGTTTCAATCTTTAACTGAATATTTTTTTTTATGTGAAATAGCTGAGATACGATTTTAATGTGGAAAGAAAAACGCAGAAGAATTTTAAATCATTTTGGTAGTTAAAGATCACTGAACTATTACTATTTATGGAATGAATATACTTTACTTTTATATTATTGAATTTCTTAAGTCTTTGGATGACAAACATGTATATCTGTAAAAATCTAATTCATTCATTCTAGTATTTCAATTAATTATAAAAAACTACTTCGTTATACTATTTTTAAGTTTCTGGTAATATAAGTTATAATTCAGAAAAGTAAAATTGGGAATTCATTGAAATTGCTAACATTTTGCGGTTTGTAACACTTGAAGGATAAGAACTCGAAACCTTTTTGATTTGTAAGCACGTAACTTACCACTGGACAAAAATGATCATTTCAGTCCGGAGGCTGTTACTGGCTTAGATAGAAACCACCGCCACACACTTCCCTACCAGTGAGTCGGTAGTCAAAAAAACGGTATAGTTGTAATGGCAAGAGTGAGAGTTGTTGCTATTGCGTCAAGTGTGTCTGACGGCTTGATTGTTGCGTCAAGTGTGTCTGACGGCTTGTTTGTTGCGTCGTTGGGATCTGATGGCTTTTTTCATTGCTTTCTGGCGGGTAGGTGGCGCCATGACAGCTGCGTAAAGGTTGCGGGTTTTTTTTCCAAAGTTCAGCCAGAATCATTAATGAAGGGAATACGATCTCGGTGCCTTTCGTTCCTAACTTACGCTGGACCCAAATGATCACTTCAGTCCGGAGGCCGTTACTAGTTTATATAGATACCACCACCACACACTCATATAAATTTCAATTTCTTTCATAAATGGTACGGTTCAAATATTTCCGTTATATTTGTAGTAGAATAGTCTTTTTGCATCTAAAAAAACGTAACGGCCTTTGGTTTGAACTGGTTAACATTGTTGAGTCTCGTGTTTGAATCCGACATTAACCAAAGGCTCACAATGTAGAAAGACTGATGTACGTTACATGGCTTAAGGGTCAAATCCCTCCTTTTGGTATGGTATGGAAGCTTAGAGAGTGCAGCTTGCATACCCCTTTGTCGATCTCGTCAGCCGCGAACTTGGTCCAAAATTATGAGGATCATCACTCAAGGCCTTCGTGTTACCTACAATTGCTACATCAATAAAGTACATACAATATTTAGCTCTGAGTTTGTTTGTTTTTTTAATGTTGGATAATTCATAAGTGTAACAGAGTCGGGAAATATATAGCAAATATACTAGGATCGAGAAATACGTTTAACACGAAAGCCTTTCAGACGAAATATCAATTAACACGAAATACTACAACAATTCCAACAAAATATTATGCATCTTCATGTATCTTTTTTCTTTTAACAGGAAACGAAAATCACTCAACCCAGTGCTTCTCAAACTTTCAGACTTGGGGCCCAATATCCAGTCATGATTTTCATCGCGCCCCCCTCCATACAGTAACAATGCATTGAATTCGAAAATATGATGCTTTGATGCTTAAGCTACAATTCGACTATAACCTCTTAAGTGTCACTGGCTTATGTAAACGTCTCACTCAGTCAGAGCATAAATTGCCCCGGACGTATATATACGTCTATCCGAAATACGATCTTTTCTGTTCACTGTTGTCCATAAAATAATTCAGAAGGCTTTGGAATGCAATAAAATGACCTTGACAGTGTGTGTTTGAGAAGGATTTTCTTATATTATTTTTATTCCCTTTCTCCCCCTCCTCCAAATGCACTACATACGCTTGTATACGTGCAAAATGGTGGCAATGGTGAATCGTGTAACTGTTAATCGACAGTTAAAGGATTCATTATAAAGCGTACAAATTATCAAGATAAGTGTTAATTTTTTAATATAATTTTATATATGACAACCCCATGGGTCACTGGTAATTATTAAGCTTATTCTTAACTTAGTATTGTTAAATTGATTATAAAATATATTGTGCAGTACTGGTTCATTTATAAATGTATTATATCAGTTTAAATATATTTTTATTATGTAATGCATTTTGCTTGTTTACTTTCAATAAATTAATAATTTTTTAAAATTATCTTTTGTTTTCGACGTTTCAATATGCTCCCACCCCTTCCTAGGGTTATCATGCCCCTCTAAGGGGAGCGCCCCACAGTTTAAGAAGCGCCGACTTAACCCTTTAAGTGCCGCGGGCGTGTATACACGTCCTGCTGAGCTGGTGTGTTTAGTGCTCCGGACGTGTATACTCGTCCTTCCAAAGGAGGAATTTTGTATTGTGCTGCTCTGTTTAAAACTAGTCCCAGGGCTTTGGAATACAATAAAATGACATTGACAGTGATTCTGAAGAATTTACATACTTATGTGAGGAGGTTAGGAAGGAATTTGAAAGGGTATATTCCAGGAACGATGAAATTCAGCCTAGCATTCTTTTTTCTTATGTTTGAGTGTGTTTTTTATATTATTCACGTGCTGTCTTTTTCGCTTGCATGTATAATAGAAGCTTTTTAATTTTCTGTACAAATTCACTGAATGTGATACTGGTTTATGTGTTCAAACATTTCTTAGGATATATCACAGAACAGATAAGTTATAATTTTTTTGTACCATAAAATAACTCTAGAGATTGAAATTTTTATTTCCTTTTTATTATTTTGTACTTTTTTTTTATTTCTCAAAGCAAAAGTAAGCAATTTTTAGGGGAAAAAACTCTTCTTTTCTTTCCTAGGAAAACACCGCGTAGCAACGCACCCCTGTGAGAAAAATGGTGGCACTGAGGGGAGAATTTCGTAACTTTTCCTCTGAAGTTAAGGGGTTAACGCGAAAAGATTTCCCTTCTGGATATTGAAATTGAGCCAACCCTTAATAAAATACTTGAAAAAGTTTTTTTTTTTGTTTATGCAACTGTAACACCGAAAGAATTTATTGCAGTAGATGATAATAATGTGATTACAGTGCCAATTATGGCACACAAAGGCATTTCAGAGTTTGTTCAAAGCTCAAAAAATACAGTTGATGCAGATTCTGATGACGAAAATGAACTAAATAATGTAGCTCCTACTCTCACGTCATCCAAAATGAGAAACATTCCAATAAATATGCGCAGTTATTTAAACACACATTCTGAAGGTGAAACGAATAGCAAAATGGACCACATTGAAGAAATTTTCGACAATTTTATGCTAAAAAGACAACCTAAGAAAAATATCAGATTATTTTTCAAAAACTTAATAAATGTTTTAATTTTCAAAAAACTTTGACAATTTTGTATTAAACTTCATTTAGTTCATGTGAATGTTTTTGTTTCATAGATTTTTATTAAATGCATGCATATATACTTATCTATGTAAATAAAATGTACTCTTATGAACTTAATTTTATTGAATATATATATATACACATACATTTAGCGTTGTTGCCTGTGAATGTACTGGTCTGTTTTTTCCTCTCTTGTGGATTGCATTTTTCCATGTAAGTTTTTGCTTTATTTTTCCTTTTCAATTTTTTTTATTTTCATCATGTAAAGAATCATTTCCTTTCATATTTTATATTAATTTTATTTTATTTTTCTGTCGGTTGCAAATTATAAGTGGTTGGCTTTAGGCCTAACTTTTCAATATGATTATGTTTTGCTATTATGTCAAAAATTTCTGCTGTACGGGGAAGGTTGGATCCGTAAAATATATTTAACCCTAATTTTTTTATCCTAATTCAGAAACAGCTTTAGAAATCAAAATAGGTCCTTATTTTGTCCATTGACTCTTCTGGTTTCTTACATTTTAAAGTTCTAAGTCTGTTTCCTGCTATTCATACGCTTATCTAATTCTTGTACAATATACTTTTCCATCATTTTTTATAATTATGTTTCTTGAATTCTAGTTTGTATCTTCTAGCTTTGTTAGTGCTATAATTTTGTATTATCAATTTATTATACTATGTAATTTTTTTCATTTTATGATACTATATATATTCACTAATCTTTAACACACGGAAAAATATTTCAGATCCACTTAGTTTTATGTTAAATGATTTTCACTCAATGCCTGAAATGTAACAAGAGCATAGAATATATTTGTGAAAATAACATATAATAGAATTATATTCTATAATAACTTTAAAATATATTTTCAGTTAATGGAAGCATACTGATTGGCACCTATTACCAGACTGGAACTTATATTCTAGGAACTTTATTCAAAAAGAACAGTTTAGGACACTTCTAATGTAAAGCTTAACAGTCTGAAATGTAAATCAACAATGTAGTATTAAACTGGTAAGCCAATAGTGTTTAACTGTTTCGTCTGGACAAATTTTGTGAAATGTTGAAAATGGACTGCTGAACGTGGAGATAAAATGTTACGTAATTATAGTCGGGTGTTTTCCTCTAGGAGTCCCCATTCAGTCTAAAATGTAACAATCGACTATTCAGATGAGAAGAGATGGGAGCTTCTGAATTCGTACAGAAGAGATTACAGAATGAATCAGATTGATACTCCGATTTAGCGTAAGCATTCGTTGAAATACAAACATACATTTCGTATAGGACAAAAGTTTAATTGCTGAAAAGTATATAAACGCGATACTGCGGCTTCATGTTAAACTTTAGGTGAGATTCATTCAATTTGCCATTACTTAAATTCAATGTCCCACGTATGCATGTATTATTAAATATATTACGATTATGTATATTCAATCTCTCAATCTCTAATTAAATATCAGAGAATTTTTAATATATGTTAGAGGTTTCTTTTAGTTTTACAAGTTTACATATGTGGCAAACAAATTTTTGGAAGACTCAAAACTAAGTTGTATTAATTCTTATAGAACTGTTAAAAAAACTTTTGCAGTTGTAGTTACATTTATTATATCAGATGTAAGTGGCTGTAATGGTATTTCCTTTGGATGGTAAAGGAGAAATAAAATACCCTCCGAGGACCAACGGGCAGATGTCCAACCTCTTTGAGGCAATGGCATCACTTTTCCATGATGGGGCTGATCTGTATAAGACTCTCTCTGTTCTAGAACAGGCTAAAGGTCTCGCCATTTTCCGTGACTCAAAAGCAGCCCTCCAGGCAACTCTAAATGGCGGTTCATGGATTACTGAAGAGATTTGCTCTCGCCTGTTTAAATTACAAGAGTTAGATAAAGTCTGCTTCCTCCAATGGTTACCTGCACATGTTGACATAACAGGCAATGAAAATGCGGATAAACTGGCGAAAGAAGCTAGAAATCTTAATAATGACAACTTTGACGACGTTACGTTATTAGACGCAAATGCTATCACAAACTTCAAATTGAGAGAGAAGTCAATTCTTGTAAAGCATCAAATCCGTAATATAAGGGGTAACCGTCTTATAACAAAGACTATTTCTAGGCTAAGAACAGGTTCTCACAGAGGAATGAAATTTAATAGGGATGGTAGAAGAATATATAGGAATTGTGATAACTGTTTAAATACAGAGTAACACCTGCTTCTATTTTTGACTGTCCAGCTATTCTTACTGCCCTACATGAAATAAAAGTCTTTTTCTCGTCAACAAATCTCTATGTGGACAATGTTGCACAGTTTGCCAGGTCACCTGGGCTCATGGTACTGTTTAATTTGGTCCCGCCATGGATACGGCATCATCATTATCAGATTTAAGTATGAAATTAGATATATATTGGGTATTTCAAGAAGAAAATTATTTTCTACGTAATAGTTTAATAGAATCATTGTAATAATATTTTAAAACTATTGAAAAGGAAAAAAGAATTCAAAAGCTATTTTTTTTACGACAATTAACTTTCAAAATGATTTTATTTCTATTTCTTAAGCATTTCTTGATCATTATCAAATATAAAGAAAATTACTTAAGGTAATAAAAGCACGCTTAGTTTCGAAGAATTTTTAGCTTAATATAATGGTATTTTGCACTCTTTTACCTTTACTTTCTTTATTTATTATCTCATTTACTTTCCTTACTCTCATGCGCATACAGTTTTAAAATTTAGTATTAGTTTTTAACACAGTTCTACTCTGTGATATTTTAAAAACGTTTAAAATGCCTTGCATAAAAGATAATTATTTTTGCCAAAGTATTTCTTGATATTTTTTATGCTCATAATCATGGTTTTTAATCTAGGTATAACACCTGCTAACAAAACACTATGAGATTGTTTTACAAAATGTAGATGGCAAATAAAATAATAAAATTTGAATTTCGAAATATTCTTGTTCTTATGGTACTAGCTTGTACCCGTTCTTCGCACGGGTGAATTGAAAAATTATACAATACAGATGAAGGATAGAGAAGTTTTTAATGAGTTAATTTTACGTAAATTGCAATTTTTTTTTAAAAGCTTTTTGCATATCTCAGCTGACCAAAAAAAAAACTATTTTTATTAAATGTTAAGTCTGAAGCTGTATTAGACGATAAAAAGAATTTTTTTTTTATTCATAACGCCCCGTATCTCTGTTGTGGGTCGATTTTTGAAAAAACACCTTCCTGGGCTAATCTCTGCTCAGCAAAAGTAACCAATTGCTACAAATTTTGTGCACTGAATGCTTAAAATAGTGTAAATAATTTATATCTGGATGCGTAATACGTAAATATTACATTACTACTTTCTGTTGTATCTATGTTATGTTAAAATTTTAATATTCTCGAGCAACGTTATTCCTTACATTATAAGGGCGATTCAATGGAAACATTACGATATTGGTGATAGAGCCAAGTTTACATCATTTTTGGCGACACAATAGCAACTTGGCAATTGATTGAACGGTGCAGAAGTTGCTCTTCTGTAGAGCCACCTGGTGTATAGCTGCAACAAAGAGGATAGCACAAAAACCTTCTCCACAAAAGAATACATATACATGCCAGTTTTCATAGTGACCGGTTGACTGATGTGTTGGAGTAAAGCGATTTCATATATACAAACATCCATTTATATAGAGAGAGAGATAAAAGAAGTATTTGTCCCTTTAGGCAACACTGTTATAAAATCTAAACTTAAATATAATAATAATTATCATATTATTAATAACTGTTGCAACGGAATATTGCTAATTGTTGAAAATAAATAGTAAAACTATTATGTGACTTTTTTTTTGTTACAAATGTATGATCAAATTAATATATTACAAGGAAAAAATCACTAAAAAGAGAATAAAATATTAGAACATAAGGCAAATCTCAGCCAACAAAGAAGTTATGTTATTCAATATTAAAGGGAATAATGAAGGTAATTCAAAGTCCATGTATCAAGATTCGAATTTGTTGTTTGAAGTGTTACTAAAATTTGGAAATTGGGGTTCTAATACTAAATTCTCAACTCTACACTGGTGTGCAAAACTAAACAACAATGTATAGTTTAAGCAGATAGCCATGAAATCGCAGAAAAGAGGATATTGCGATCAGTACAATGAACACGCATTTTAGTAGAAAGTGATGCGAAAGCAAATATCAGGAGCAAAACGTCATATACAACGTGAGTGTACATAAAACGCGAGTGGATGCCATGCGTAGCTCAAGACCACAATAAAAGGACGAACTCAGGCGTTATTAAAGACAGTCGCTGCAAGTGTAAGTTAGATCTTTCATGAAATATGGGTAGGTGAAATTACCTGGACGACTTCATATGTGGAGGAATGATCGGAAAGCTGAAGGATGGGGGTAGTTTGACCAGTGTAGCTGAAAAGCACGAAATCAACAAGTGTCGTTACGCGTGCTTGAACGGCCTTCTGAATCATACGTACAGCTGTTAAAAGATTGGTAGTACTGATCGCCCTAGGAAAATAACCGAAGTGAATGGTCGCTATATCGTCTTACAGGCAAGAAACCCTAATACCAATTAGAAAGCGCCATTTTTCGGCAACTGTGTATAGCAACAGGAAACAAATGTCGGGGTTTACTGTGGTCAGACGCTTTCACAAAGGGGCATATTCGCTAGTCCTCCTGAAAGCTGGTCATCGGTTGCACCATTTAAATTGGTGTAAGGAGAACCACACTTCGACACCTCATAAATGGAGTCGTGTCTGTTTTACGGATGAGAGTCAGTTCAGTGCCACAAGGAATTATCAAAACCAATTGATTTGGAGTGAGATAGACACTGGGTTTCATCCCAGTAACATCACGGAAAGAGACCGTTCAGTGGTCCTGGAGTTATCCTCTTCGGACGCATTATGCTGAACGGATGGACTAAGCTCCTCGTTTTCGACAGAGGTTCTGTAACCGGAGATCGCTATTGTAAGGAGGTGACCCTTTACCATGTGCGTCTGCTCCGAGGTGCTATAGAACTGGATGACACTGCCACACCAGACCGTTGATGCTCAGTAGCTACTGGAAAACTAAAATATCATCGAATGTATTGGGTAGTTTTCCATTCTAATTTAAATCCCATAGAATATGTGTGGAATGCTTTGGGGAGACACCTTGCGGCATGATTACATTCTCCATGGAACACCCAACAATTGAAACAGCTGCTGATTGAGGGAAGGGCATATCCCATTTTAAGGAACACATCGACTTGTTTTTCTTTCTCATGGACAGGCAATCATGTTTAAAGATTTTATTTCAATAAAGCCTTTTTAGATTGATTCCATACTGTATGCATTGTATTCATTTTTGCGCAACTATGCTTTTGTCATCGTTTAAGTACAAAATTATGTTTCTCATTTCTTAATTTCATTTCTCTCAGATGATTTCTCGTGGAGTTATGGCAAAAAATACCTACTGCTAAGTTTTGCACACCAGTGTATATTCACATATTTTTAGATTCATGGGTGACTAATTCTCTGTTTTAAAACAACGCTCTATCTAGATAGAAATGAGCAACAAAAGGGCTCTCTTTCCAAAAAAATATTACATCTCTCTTTTTCTCTTTTTTTACAATAGAATGGGGAAAAAATAAATTGTAAATTCATAGATTTTTTTTAATTTTTCGATGATACATTACACATATCAAATTACTTTCAATGCGAAATAATATCCTATCAACTAGATTTATAACTCATCCTATTAAGTGAAAAAAGCTTTCTTGGAGACTTAAAATCTGAAATAATTCATTCTCGAGAGCTTTAATGTGAAATATCAAGTGACATCTAATTTAATTCCATCTGTCTAAGAATGAAAAATAATTAAAAAAATAGTTTTATCTTAAGTACGACACTCTATACTTTCTTACAAACTTCATTTTAGAATAAATCTTATAAAAAAATTTTAGTATCTATATATTGTTTAAGTTTGTATAAAAAGTTTTTGGTTTTATAATGTAATTTCTTAAGATTCATGAAGTATAGATTACCTTGATTTTGCACACAAAAAAAGAAATTACTGCATTATTTTCCCAGTATGTAATTTAAAATATAACGCTTACAATTCTTTTAAAAAAACTATATATATATATAGAAAATACAAATATCATTATTGCAAAATCTTTCCTTACTTTGCGTCGAAAAAAGAATAATAAATTATTAATTATTTTTTAATTAATTATTTTTGAATTAATTTATTTTGTGCTTTCTTTTTTTTTTTCCTTCTTATCTCTAAAATTGAAACAAGTTGAAAAATTGATATCTCCAAAAATATTATTTACTGAAGAAAAGTTAATTAAATTCTAATTAAGATCTTGAAAAAATTGCGGTGCTACTATGATAAATATTAAATATTTAATTGGAAAAAGTTTAATTTTGAAGTTTTCTTTCGAAATAGGAAAAGTAAACGATTTTCAAAAAATTGTTTTCTCTGCAATAAATAAATACATTTCTGCGTTTTTTTCTTTAATTAATTATATTAAATGGAATAAAAATAACTGATTCTGAGAACTGCAAAAGAGATTTATATTATTATCAAAGGAGTAATATATAAAAAATTTAGATCAGGGAATTCAAAAAACCCTGCAAAACTGGTAAAAAACAACAAAAGAGTAAAACTAAAAGGGCTGATTCTTGTCTTTCTTATTATAGTAGTTTATTTTTCCTTTTTTCATTTGTAATTCATTTTTATTTGTATAAGAAATATATAAAATCTCAGCAAATAAAAAATTTAAATTTTTTGATATTTGTTAATTAATAATACATTAAAGAAATATTAAAATCGTAGACTTTTATATCAAAGTTTTCTTTTCTCATTAACTTGTTTCGAAGAATAAATTTTAGATGCAGTAGATAATGCATATCATATCATTTTCAAAATTAAATACATAAAAGAAAAAAAAACTTTTTCTCTTACACTTAACACATTTTACTTGCATTAACTTTTTTGTTTGTTATTTATAAAAGGTAGTCTAGAGCTCAATATTTTTATATTACGGGTGTTTATTTATTTCACTCTTTTATACTAAAAGTAATGAGTAACTGTATATCGAAATATGAATTCTTCAATTCATTTTTAATGAGGGCTTCCAAATAATATAACTTTTCCCTATTAACAGATAAAGGTTGCAAGAAAATTGTAAATTTTGCTTATTGAATTTTGTGTAAGGATACATTAAACAAAAGTATACAAAGTTTACGCTGAATTTTCGGGTACACAGTATATATAAAATATTTAAAGTCAAACATATCATAAATATTAGGAATGTTCGAAATTGTTATCTCAAACATCAATGCTCTTCTGTTGATATATTTTCCAAAGACTACTATCCGGGATCATGATAGAAAAGTCATCTTACTACTGTTGAGTCCTGGGTCTTCGGTAAATCTGCCCTTAATATGCAAACCCACAAATTCTCAGTGAATTAAGATTGGGGAGTAAAGCCAGCTTTTTACCTGTATTTTTTTCAGCCCTTTTACCTGAAATTCTGGTGATTCGTTGATGGATTCACGTGGCTATACAGTAGTTATTTCAACAAAAAAAAGAAACCAATAAAAGTTCATTATAATAAACTTCATCTCCATTTGAACCACATCACCAAACGGTAGAAATATCAATGTAACCACATTTAAATGTTATCGACCATCTTGGCAAACATAAATAACAACTTGGCCCGTAGCACTCCTATATCAAATTAGCGCAGAAAAGATCCCGTTTCAAAGCTTTTATTTTGCAAGATATTTGTAGAACTGCCCGAGCATATCCTATTTTTTGAATTCGTCACAAATTTTATTATACATTTCCGAATTCCGGACAGTTCCATTAAATTTTTGTTGTATTTCTTGATTTCCCCCGATGTGTGTTAATTTAAGCTTTTATTTTTTCAGTGGTCCAACGGGCACAGTCATTAACAGTAGCCACCTTTGAATAAATGAATCTCGATCGCAACACATCATGGGAAAATTTGAAAACAAACTCGCTTTTCTCCCCCATTAACCATGCTCCAAAGCCTGTACAAAAATCCAACCCACTTTTCAAACCGGTATAATACCGGCTCGTCGTGTAAACGGGTCTAGAGAGGGTCTATGTCGGTATTTTGTCGATAATTTTCGTCCTTATAATCGGAGCTTTAGATAGGGATAACTGTCCTTAAATCTATAAAGGCTTCTAGTCCTCCTGTTGGTGTGATGAAGAGGTTTGAGAGTGGAGTACCAGCTGAGGCCTCGTTCTAGTTACGTAAACGTGGCTCAAAATTACGAGTCATGTCACCAATAGTTCTTTTACAGCTTCAAAGTAATGCTTTAAGTACCAATAAATCCATCCTACATATGTTTACATGAATAATGTTTAATTAACTTTTGCCATTAACTGAAATAGTAAATAATGATACAAAGTCATGCGCACTTATAATTTTCTTATTGATGAAAGGCATTTTTGTCACCAGAAATACGAGAAGCGTTTACATCTATGCAAACCTAAATTTCGCTTTCATTAGTAAACATAGATATTTAATGACGGAAAGGATCTTAAAATCATTGATGTTGTAATATTTATGCAACACTATGATATCTACACTACTGACCATTAAATGCATTTCTTTCTTGAAGGAAACAAACACAAAAAGATACTTACTGTATGTAAACAGTATGTCATGAAAACGAAATGATTAAATTTGCAAGAAATTTAGGGGTTTTACAGAGGTACAAAATTAGTACTAACTGCTGTCACCTTGCAGCTTAAACTGCCTTTTCCGGTTAGGCAAGGAGATGAACCGGGATTGGATGGCAAAAACGGGCAACACATTCCATGCTACTTCAAGTCTATATGCAACTCTTTATCAAACGCATTAACTGGAGACGGGTTGCGAACCAATCATTCAACAATCCATGGCTAGATGTTTTCAATGGGTGGTAGACCAGGGCAACTATCAAATACCCTGTGTGTCGAGAAAGGTCAGAACACGACGTACAGCATGTAGCCTTGAATTATCTTGCTGGAAGATGGCGTTTTGCAGGCCTCAAAGATAGAACACAACCACGATGTCAGAAATGTACCTATCTGCGCTCAAATTACAGTCCATCCGAACTAGAGATGTGCGTGGCACTTACCCAATAGCTACAAAAAACGTCACACCACGTGCAGGGGCCCTATTGAATGCCAGCAGATGACGAGTGGTTTTCTCGGAGCCTCTAGACATGTATACGGTGATCGGAATATTGTACGCATAAACACGACACGTCTGAAAAGTCGACCTTGTTCCATTCATGTATTCAGCTTTTGTCGTTCAGCTCGCCAGAGTCTCTCCCTATGCTGGATTGTTAAAGGAAAGCTGAAGAAATGGCCATCGGGCTGACAGTTTACGCAGCTGCAAACGTTGTTGCACCATACGAACGGATACTGAGCGTACTACAACAAGCCATTTTACCGGATGATGATCTGTGATGTGGTTTTACGATATTTTCAGGGCCAACCTCAATATATGTCTTTCCTCCCGGACGTCAGCATGCTGTTCAGTATGACCCTCAGCAACCCAGTAATTTCATATTGGCTTGACATTGTTCGGATTTCGACCGGTGCGACGGGCAATATCACAGAACGATATCCCACAACGATCCTGCCTCTATTGAATTTGACATTTGCTAGTAAGCTTTCCTTCTTATTTGAGGAATATTACGATATTCTGAGAAAAATCTGATCTTACAAAGCGCTTTCCGAACGAGAAGTTTATTATACAACTTTTCTTTTATGCGCTGCTTCAGATATAATTCTTCCCTCATGCATCGTCCAAATGCCCTAAAATACGAATCATTTGCATATTCCACAATTGCTAAACGTGCATTCACTTGCATCCAGACTACTTAGATTTCTTAGACTACTTAGATTAATAAGAATCTTAATTAATTTTTATTGAAATGCAAAATTTAGTAATATAGAATTTTTTCTGCTACAAATAAATATATATTTCGAGTAGATGTTTCTAAAACAGCAAAAATGCAAAAATTTAGATTTTTCAATTATTTTCTCTTTTCACTTATGATAAATTACTGCCACATTAAAACTTTTTTTAATTCCTTTTGAAAATAATTATTTTAACGATTTCAATTTCCTTCATTGCACATCATACTTTCTTCTAAATGAATCATTCACAAATTGGAAAGTAGCCTTATGTTGCACCAACCACATTACCATCCTCATTCACTCGAAATAAAAGAAGGATAATTTTCTTATTTCTCTTCCAAGAAACAGTTTCGAGTTATCCTTAAGAACCACCCCCAACACTCATTACTGGTACAACCACTGCATTTGCAAAATTGCCGCAAACTCGTTCACTAGATATGACCTCTCTCATTAAAAGAAAGGGCACCCACAAAACCTATTAGCTTCAAGTATATTCCGGGAGAAGCACTTTATTTTTCAAGATGCTTTTACGAGTGCTAAAAATAAGAAGAAAAACAAAAATAGAAGGAAAGAATTGGCTCTGATAACCTCAAATGACAAAATAAATTTGGAAATCATTGCCTCTAATTATTTTCAGTTCTTTCTCACAAAATACCATACTCCCAGTATTATTTCATTTATTAGAATTGTCTAATTTTTAAGCAAGCAAATTCATGGGAAGAATTTTAACATATTACTAAGGAATCGAATTAGAAGTACATATGCATGAAAATTAAAGTAATCAGTCTTGAATACATTCATATGGAATGATAATTTAATTTTCAAGGATTAACAAGTAATATTTAAAAAAAAGACTTTAAGTCAATTCTTACTTTGAATGGATGGATAGTTTTATTTAGCCCAGTAGAACATATTTGAATATAATTTGATTTTAAAAAAGAAAACATGACATATAAACACAGAATACGTAGTAAAAACAATAATAACAGAAGCATGGAGGAAAATCGATGCAGAAATTACAAAAAACTGATTAAATCTATACCAAGACATTTAAAAGTTGTGAGCACTGAAATATATCCTACATTTAAATTAAGAAAGAAATACAATATTTAAAGCTATGCTGATTTTTGTTAAGTGTACGAAGACTTTTGTAACTTAATTTTTCAGTAGCTTTTTGAATATTAATTTTTTTAATGATAATTATGCTATTTTTAAAAAATTAATTATGTCATTCCATTAAGAACAAGCCTCAGATATCATAAAAAAAACTACAATTCCAATGTATTAATTTTTATAAGTCTAAAACATTACATTTTATAGGAAATTGCAAGTGTACGGACACTTTTGGGGTTCACTGTAGGTTGTAAATTTCAAAACTAATTTCCACTTATATTTTACATGTTATCTACTACATAAATCGCGTTCAGTTTTATAATATACATTCGTGAAAGACCAAATGAAATCATTTTGTTCGTGAAATATATCAGTATGTTAAATATTCTTAAAATACATTTTTCCAAATTAAATTCACATTCTTTACAAAAGCTTCAAGATATACTTCATAAAAACCAACATAAAAATAAAAATTTTTTTTTCTTTACAATAAACTTTTTTTTAAAATAAAGTACCTATTACACTGTTCAATGACGTAACAAAACATTTAGAGCATAATATACCCATTTAAATCTTAAAATACTACTATAGTTAAATAATATAATTATTACAATATTTTTACGTACATTTCGAAATTATGTAATATTTAATCATTAATTGTCTAGAGATTGTGTGTCACCTATTTTCAAGCAATTGACGAGTCATATAATTAATTAACTCATTTGGATGATATTGGGGATTTTAAGCTACTTTTTTTAAAGATAGAAAATATTAAGAGTATAAAAAAGATATTCTTTAAAATAGAGATTAAATATATTTCCTAATCTTTCAATAATCAAAGTAAAAATATAGCTTTATAATAACGCTCAATTAATTTTTATGTATTACGGAGAGTTATTTAGATTGTAAGGAGTTTCTGTGGAGAATTTGCTGTAGCTTAATAAGCATGCTAGTTCATTTGAACTAAAGAATAAACATATAAAATTAATAATATTTAACAACGCTAAAAACAAAGAAATTCTTTTAAATATTTGCTTAGCATATTACAAGATAAACAATTAGCCTAAACTCAACTTACCTCTCAACATCTTGGCAAAAATAAAAACGATTTATTTATTCATTTATTCTTAAAAATTGTGTAACAACATTTGAATATTTTAAAGCAGTACGCAAGTACTAGCTATATCTAAAAGTACACGCAAAAATCGTACCAGAAAGGCTTTAAAAGCACTAAACTTACAAAGAATTTGTTCCAGAGAGTATTACATGGCTATAAAACACCAAAACTTTTGTTGAATCCGTTTATACATATAAGTGTATTTGTAAGACATTCATTAAAATTAAAAATAAATTGTTTGTTCATTACCCTATACTTCATAAAATTTAATTAACCGTTTTATACATGAAGTATTTTTAAAGAATAAATATCGTTTGACAATATAATAAACATCAATAAACTGTAAGAGATCTTTCCAAAAAAAGGTACAAGAAATTTCGTTTTTGAAGAATATATTTAAGTAAACATTTTAACCATATTATATTTGCTTACATCTACATATCTTTTGTTATAAAAGTGATTTTTAAATTAAGATAGGGCTCCTAAAATGTAAATAAAATAGACATTAAGGTGCCCGACTACTTACGACAAGTTTTTTTTTTAAAGATGGAGGTATGGGAATTTTTTTTGTTTTTTTTTTTTGTTTTCAGATTTGTTTAGTACATTTTATGGAAAATATTCTAAAATTAAGAAGAGAAAGAGAAATAATTACTAAAATCGGAAAAAATGTGTAAAAATTGACAAAAAATAGCATAAACGTGCCCCATTCAATAACAAAAGTTCATAGACAAATTTTCAATTTTTCAACTCTGATGCGTTGCTATGTTATTCATTTTTAAATGACCTTCAGGATAAGAGATATTTTAAGTTTTACAAAAACTAGAGCACTTCATCTTAGTTATTATATGAAATTGCTCACAAAAACAGTGATTATTCACATAAGGAACTGTAAATTTTGTCATAAAACGGTGATTATAAATCTGAAGGTTAAAACACTTCTACTCTTATACAAAACATACACAAAAATTCAGTTAAATATTTTCAAATCTTTTTGAACAATCGCTGGCCCCTTTAAGCATTTTTAAAAAAAACCCATTTCAGTAAAACGCGTTTTAATGTATGACATCTTGCTCTTACTAAAACACTTATAGGTTTTGTTCCAGTGAACGGAAAATAATAAACTTGGTATTTTTATAAAGCTTATTAAAATAAAATCATAAAACATTTGTCAATTTTTGGCAAAATTCAAAATTTTAGAGTAGTTGGATACCTTAAACAATTTTTGCTTCACAGAATGTTGTCAATAACACTTTGGGAGATTTTCAAACACATGCATTATTAGATACCTTCATTATTTTTCCACTTAGTTCTACGAACAGCAATAAATTCGATTTATCAAACTAATAAATGCACCATTTACGAGATCTTGCCTCTCTTTTTAAGAGGGAAATCTTGCAATAACCCATTAAGCCCCAAAAGCACATTTAAGAACAATCAGTAACGGCAAAATACAGAAGTGGTGTAATTAAGCCATGCAATCGTTACCATAAGAGGCTCGAAAATGCATATTATTCGATTTGAATTGATTGGAGGGTCATTTCATGGATTTCATTTTCACAGCCATGGAACAGTTATTGACGTAACGGTCAATTTTGGATCATTTCTCTCAATCAGCCAAAAGGTCCATAATCAGCCGAATTTGATTTAGTCATGGTGTTGGTTAGTTCTTAATTCCTTCGATTTTCTTCCCAGCTGTGCGAATGAAAATGGAGTTTCTAAATGAATATATTCAGAGTTTGTCTCGATTTATGTTGTTCAAATATCCTTTATTTAACTGTGTTCTTAGAACACTTACAGATAAAGACTATACTGGAGTGTGTGTGTTACGGCAGATGAACTTTCGAAAAATTATGGATTTTCACTTTTTTATATATTTTAAAAGTTCAAATATTTGTGTTTAAAATGATATACGATATAAAGAAATACGATAATTAGAAGTATTTTTTAGTTATTTTTTAAATGAAGTTACACCTTGAAGTGCATCAAATGAGCTCCGCTAAGAGCACCTGTATTTTCGCTTCATTAAGTTTCTGATGAGCATTAATCCATATGATGTTCAAAAAGAAAAATTAGAGTATATTGGGAAGATCCAAAAATGTATGGATACACGTATTTTGTTCAAATGTGTCATTTAATAGCACCATAAGGTCAGTTTCCAAAACCTACATTTGTGGAATTAAAAACGCTAAAATTGAGGTAAATATGGCTATTCCACTGTTCAATATGAGTCATGCAGCAAAATTAATGATCTTAAAACACTGATATTGAACCAAGTGCCATACTTCAGAAAATTAGATGCACGTAGAATTCGTGTAAACTAACCAAAGCATTTTGAGATCCCGAAGAAAAGCTAAATTGTTAAAAATAATGAAAAAAAGAAAATTAGGAGAGCCTTTTGTAAGAGCAGAGGATAAAGAAAATTCTTCAAATGCTTTTGCAAAGTACTAAAACAAGTAAATGCTCAAAAATTGCAAATTTTTACTTTAAAGCTGGTTTTCTCAAAATGTGATGTGTTTTACTTTATGTACCTTTTTCTCAAAAACTACTTATTATATAATCCTCAAATATGTAATGAGCATATTTTTAATATGCTTACACATTTTAATGAAGGGAATTAGATATATCTTGCACTCTTTTAGATAAGGCTATTTTATACTAAATTTTAAAGAAAAAAATTGGACATTTTTAAAAAAAATTCATAATTTTAATTTTAAACAAACAAAAAAAAACCTTCGTTAAAGTTTTATTGATAGTACGCATAACCTACTGTAAAAGTTTTATCCATGAGAAGTAAGTAGTTTCTCAGAAAAAGATACCTAAACTTACGTAATTTAACATGGGCTCCTATGGATGTGCTGCGCCCCCTTAAAAAGTCTAAAAGATCCATTCAATTTCTAATTTGCATTATTGCTTTGCAAATTCTGGTTTTCTAAGATGTTAAAATGTTATTATGTATTTTTTACTAAGTCGAAATTAAAAAGAGTATGTAACAACATTTAAAAAAGTAACTGAGGACTTATCAGAATTTGTTAATTATTTTTCTTTCATGAAAAACTTCTTAGGAATATAATAAAAGAGAATTTACTAGGGCTCTAACACTTTCCTTTCAGAGATATATATAAATATAGAAGCTCAAAAGTTTAATATGCTTACGAAATTCTTGCCGTTTATTTATTTTAATTTTTACAATTTTTTTCTTTTTCAAAAATATATTTATTCTTATATTTTTTTATGCATATGTTATCTAAACTGGTGTGCAAAACTTAAGCAACAATGTAAATTTTTAGTCGCTAGCCATGCAATTGCAGAAAAGGTGATTAATACAATGAACACCCAATTCAGTAGAAAGGTGATGCTTATGCAAGTGTAGAGGAACAAATATCTTAGGTGTGGCTTGAGTGTACTCAAAATGCATGCGGTTGGCGCGCGCAGCTCTAGACTACAATAAAAGGTTGAACGAAGGCGCGATTAAAGACTCGCTGCACATTAAAGTGAGTTCTTTCGTGAAATATGGCTAGAAGAAATCATCTGGACGGCTTCACACGTGGAAAAATAATTGAAAAGCTATAGGAGAGACGTTGTTTGACGAGTGTAGCTGAAGAGTTCGGAATCAACTAAAGTGTCGTTGCGCGTGCTTGGAAAGCATTCCGAACCATATGTACAACCACTAGAAAGTTTGATGGTGGGCTCTACAGTAGGGATGACTGATAGGTGAAAAGAGCTAGATACCAGTCAGCAAGCATCATACTTCAGCAACTGTGAACAGCAACAGGGCGACTTGTGTCGCGGTTTACTGTGACCAGACGCTTTCCAAAGGTGGCCTATTCACCCGCCATCCTGAATGCTGTCTCTCTTTGAAATTTGATCATCTGTGGCACCGTTTGGAGTGAGAGCGGATGAGAGCCGTTTCAGTGCCTCAAGTGACCCTAAACATCAGTTGATTTGGAGAGATGTCGCGACACGGTTTCTGTGGTGTATTTATCTGGAACCAGTTTAAGACTGATAACTATATATGACAGAATCATTCTCCGAATACGTAATGCCTCGCTTAGAAAAGAATGTAGAATTAATCTTTTTATATAAGTGCAATGTTCTTGTACATTATCTTGAATATCGTGATGTAATTAAACTAATTTAAAAAAATAACATGCAGCTGATCATTCGAGCCCTTTAAAACATAATAGTTTCATCCCATTAACATCACGGAGAGAGACCGTTACGGTGGTTCCGGAGTTGTCTGGGGAAGCATTATGCTGGACAGATAGATTGAGTTCCACGTTTTCGGTAGAAGTTCCGTAGCCGGAGTTCGATATTGTAAGGTTCTATTGAATTAGACTTCATTCTTATGAATGACAAAGCACGGCCATACTGGACTACTGATGTAGTCACTGGAAAGTGAAGATATCACTTGAATGGAGCGAGATATCACTAAGGACAGCGTTCTCGCCTGATTTAAATCCCATAGAACATGTGTGGTATTCTATGGAAAGACACCTTGCGACACAATAACATCCTCCCGGGAACATCTAAAAACTTAAACAGATGTTGATTGAAGGATGAGCCCTTCACCTCAAGAACTGTTGGACAATATCAGGTGATCAGTATGGAAAGGCGTGGAGAAGCAACCATTGCAAAAAAGGGAGAACATATCTCATACTAAGGAACATCTGTTTGCTGTACTTACTGTTGGACAGATAATTACGTGTAACAATGCTATGAGTTCAATTAAGTTTTTTTTTTGGAGGGGGGTTCATTGGATACTAAGAGTTCAAAAAATATTTTCTTTGGGGGAGGGGTTCATTCGATACCACGTGCACTCTATTCATTTTTCCGCTGCTATACTTTCTCCAGCTGTTACCTTTTTTGCAGCAGGGGTGTGAATTATATATGCGCTTGCCTCAAACCCCCTTATCTGGGGATAGACCGTTCAAAGCACTTTTCCTTGGGGAAATATGAGCAAGTACAAAACGTCATTTATCAGTGCATCACTCGGCTGCCGGTGACATTTAGGATGGATGCATATGTGACACACCTGTCTCTAATTTTTTTTCGTTGATTAGTGTGCCGTCGTGAAATGGGTAAGTTCAAAACGCTGTCTCTCAATTTTCAATTTCATGTTTCTCAAGTGATTCCTTGTAGAATTATGGCAGGAAAATACATCTGCTGCATAAGTTCTGCACACAAGTGTAGATATTTTGCCTCATCTTAGTTTCACAGTTTAAACCTAAAACATTTAACTTAATTCCGTTCTCTAATAAAAACACATAACATCTTATTTAAATAATAACTGCACAGTTGCATAAAAAACAGGCTTTGAAATATTCTACACATCGGAGTAAATGGCCATACATTCTAAATCCATGGCAATAGTTTTTAATTTGCTTATTAAAGAATTACTTAAAATGCGAATATATAATGTAAATATCAATAAGTAAAAGTCTGGACTTTCGCCAATAGTTAAATTCTGTGTACATTGTTTTGAAAATGAAATATTTCAGATAACAACGAAAAATAAATTTTTCATTGACTTCAAAGTACTTTTCCTCTTCAAGTGTGTGTGTGTGTGTGTGTGTGTGTGTGGTGTGTGTGTGTGTGTGTGTGTGTGTGTGTGGTGTGTGTGTGTGTGTGTGTGTGTGTGTGTGTGTGTGTGTGTGTGTGTGTGTGTGTGTGTGTGTGTGTGTGTGTGTGTGTGTGTGTGTGTGTGTGTGTGATTCAGGTATATATTCATTTTTCATAAAGTAAGTTAATTAAATGAGTGGATTCGATTGGTGAATCTATTCTTCGAAAAAAATATAAAGTCCCATTTTTTTTTTCTTATTACAAATATAAAATTCCGATTCAAATAATTGTTGCATTGAATTGAATTTACAAAACAAATACAAATGCAATAAAACTGAAAATTGTTGAATCATTTCTTCAATGCTCTATCGCTTAAAGAAAACCATAATATATATTAATCATTTGAATCACTGTATTTTAACGAAGTTTTAAATGAAAACATAATTTTTTTAAAACTAATAGTGTCATTTTTCTCTAGAGATTCCTCTTAGAGAAAGTTTTCAATATTAATATCTGAAATTTTTCAAAACTTCCTTTAATAAAAAAGAACATTCTTATTATCCTTCACAGTTATAATTATGTTTCTCATTTTCCCTTCATAATTTCCGGCTTAGAGAAAAATTAAAGCAAAAAGAATGTTTAAAGAACGTCCTTCCTTAAAAAGTATTTTAAAAAACCATCAAAGCAGGATTAATATATCAGAAAAAGAATAACATAGATCAAAAAACATAGACGAAAAGAAATTTTCAATGTGTTTCCTTTTTTTAAAAAAAGAAAAGGTGATTTTATAAAAATATGCGAGACTTTCCTCATTTTTAATACATGCATAATTTTAACATTTTAGTTCATAAACAGCAGTATATATATACTTTTTTAAATTACGGAGTTAACACACAAAATTTTTCTTTACAATTCGTTAATAGTTCAATGTAAAAGTTTTAATCTGTTCCAAATAAATGTTCGATATTCTAAAAATTTGAAACTAATAAGGATGTGACTTTTTTATTGTTAATTATATATATATATATATATGAAATACGACGATGTTGTAATGATGGATTTTTTGAATGGAGCTTGCAGTGGCATTCTTGTGGTTAATTAAACCTTTTATTTCCCATCTTGAACACATAAAGCAAAGGACGATACACACAACTACTGGCTGCAACACACTACTTGATGACAAGAGAGAAGAAGCGCGCGTAACCGTGTGTTCAGAGTTTTTATAGTGGCGGTGAAGGTCGTACGACTCTTTTATAACAGGAGTCATGATTGGCTGCAAATGCGCGGGAGCAATTAGATTAAGATTATGCGTTCGTACAATTAGATTAAGATTATAACAGTCTTAGGCGAAAGAACTAGGAAATAATTTCACGGGGTACAGTTAAGGAGAGTTAGAAGAAGTCATTACACATATATATATGGGATGATTTGAAGTGTGTATGACGCACAGAAACGAGTCGGAAACACTTAGGAATGCAAGGTCGTAAATTCCATAGTTGCAAGCTATGGCGCAAAGAAGCAGAGAAAATTAACTGAAACGACAACACATTAATGGGACAGAAATTATTTTATTGGAAGTTTGTACTATGACAGATGTTCAAAATTACGCCAAAAGTCGTTTTTAAGGTCTGATAGGGTCAGAAATCGCAAGTGATGGCTTCCATTAGAATAGGTGTTCACAAAGCATTTGGTTCAGCGTCATCTACCACAAGACTACCGGGAGGAATCTTCCAGAACCTAAGGAATTCTATTCAGCGCCGATGTTAGGCCTGCCAGACGACTTCTGGACGTAATTTCAAGGACCTCTTGTTGTAGACCTTTGAATAAAAAATTTTATGGTCCATCAATGCGTTGCTGTTTTTATTCTTTTCCTCTGCTTCTTTACACCAAAAGCTGGTAACTACAGCATTTGCAACCCTGCATGTCTATGTGGTTCCGAGTCTTCTCTGTACCCTCTACATACCCTGCAAGTTTGTCGGTCTGGTAGCAAATCACCCTATATATACAAACATATATAGAGAGAGAGTGTGTGCGTGTATGTGAGAGAATTCTCTATTCCATTCTTAATAGGGATTTTCTTCAATTCATTTTGGTTTAGAATTCTCCAAGACATCACGTAATCGTTTTTTATTTACCAATTTAACGGGAAATACATTTTAATTTCAACTTAAACTCTTGAAAAAGTGTCGCAACGTCAGATTTTTGTTCATATGTTATAAAGTTGTATCAGATGACATATATGATCAAAAATCATATGAATAAAGAAAGTTCTCGAACATTTGAAATAGGAGTATATAAGATAGAGACCAATTCACTCTCAAATTTTTAGAGAGAACCAGAAGAGTAGATTGCAGGTAAAGGAACGAGTACAGATGTGCAACACAAAGACTCAGATTTTTCCTCTTTCGCTTGCGAAACTTCTTATGAAGAAACACCAATTCCCACTAGTAATGACTCACCGGGATCCTATACAGTTCTACTCCACAATCGCTATTGCCCTTCCATCTAAACGGCTCAACCTAATTAACATGGCATAAAATAAAGCTCATGTCATTTCTGACGAGCTAAAGTCCTGCACTCTGGAAATGATCGAACAAAGGTATTCAGCGAATGAGTGACTCCATATTATACACTGACGGCTCATACATGCCACAAACAAATGGAAGTGGCACGGGATAGTTCTGTTTGCTGTTTGAGATCTCATTGACTGTGGTAAAAAACGCCAACAACTACGATGGTAAGGTTTTGGCTGTATGTGAAGTTGCAACGCAAGTATTGGCTGCTGGCCTACCTCCTGCAAAAGTTGTCTTCTTCGTAGACTCCCAAGCTGCAATTTTACCTTTAAGCAGTAATCCACCAACTGACTGCCTTAATACAATTCAGTGCCGAACTAAAATTGCGGAGCTAATCTCATATGGCAGGACTGGGGCCTTACAGTGGGTCCCAAGTCATGTTGGGATCCCCGGCAATGAGTGATCCGACCAAAAAGCCAAGCAAAGAGCCATGTCATCTCAACAGGAAGTCCCCTTGACTTTCAGAACAGCAAAGAGCATTATTTTCACATACATTGACAAATATACTACGCAACCCAAAAACCCAAGCGCCTTGGTAAGCCATTGGAAATTCTGACTACTATGAGTCCAATCCCGAGGCGCCTGGAGAAAACCGAGGCTGTAGCCCACTTTCACCTAACCATCGGACATGACGTTTTGAGAGTATACCTCCACTGGCCTGGCCTGGCTACTGACTAGGCCTTCCCACTCAGCGGCCATGCCAGAATGGATGGTGACCACATGCTCCAATGCACGGGACTCGGTTAATACCCGCCTGACGACATCGTCAATCGGTACTGGGAGGCTCAGTTGCAGATGGTCAAGAAGCCAATCACGAGCATTAGATAAATAATAAAGGATATAGCTGAAATCTTTTCGAATGAAAATACACTGCTAGCCACCGTAAATGCAACACACTGAAGGAACCGCGCAAATAACATGAAATTTACAACATGCATTTGTGGAGAGGAGATATGCAAATCATTAGAATTTCAGCACAGACACACATCACGTACGCCTGTGGGGCCACTTCAAAGCGCTATTTAAGGCTTGGAGATTTCGACGATTTCAAGTTCGGAAATTGTGTTTATCTTGTGATTTTTTCATAAAACGATCAGTTATGTCTCGTAGAAAACAGCAATCAGCTTTTGATCAAGTATCCGAGTTCGACAAAGGAAAGATAGTGGCCTACCGAGATTGTGGATTATCTTTCAGGGAAATCGGTAGTCGTGTTGGACAAAACCAAACAACTGTAATGTGGATATGTGACCGTTGGATGCAGGAGGGTACGACGGAACGACGTGGTCGATCGCATCCACCTCAGTGCACCACTTCACGTGAGGACAGGCAAATTGTGCGCATGGCAGTAATGGATCGCTAAGTCACATCACGAACCATTGCACAGCACATTGAGTCTTTAACGCATCATTCAGTGTCTGTGCGTACCATTCGACGCCATATACAGCAGAGTGGTCTGTTTGAAAGACGTCCATTGCTTGGTCTTCCCTTGAAGCGGGACCACAGACGTCTCCGCCACCAATGGTGCGATGAAAGAAGGATGTGGGTGGCAGAATGGAATGAAGTTGTCTTTACTGACGAGTCACGCATCTGTCTGCAACACCACGATGGTCGGATTCATGTCCGGAGACACCGTGGGGAGAAGATTTGAACAGCTGCTTTATGCACCACCACACTGGTCCTGCACCGGGTTTTATGGTATGGGGCGGTATAGGATATCACTCTCGCACTCCTCTAGAACGCATTGCCGATACTTTCAACAGCCAGCGCTACATCTCCGATGTATTGGAGCCAGTTGCCTTTTTTTACCTTCAGGGCTTGTCCACAGCCATATTTCAACAGGATAATGCGCGACCACACGTGGCACGCATTGTCCAAAGGTTCTTCGTCAATCACCAGATTGAATTGCTTTCCTGGCCGGCTCGCTCCCCGGATCTTTCACCGATAGAAAACATGTGGTCCACGGTTGCTCAACGATTGACCCAGATTACACCCCCAGCTGCCACACCAGATCAACTTTGGCAACATGTGGAAGCTGCTTGGTCTGCTGTACCCTAAGAACACATCCAAAGTCTCTTTGAATCAATACCGAGGCGTGTGGCAGCGGTGATCTCCAACAATGGCGGCTACTCTGGCTACTGAATCTTACAGGAGCCACACTTCACAGAAGTCTATAAATTTAATCATTTGATACTTGGTCAACATGTTATCTAAAAAACAAATTTTGTTCTGATATCTCTTGTCTTTCTTGGTGTTGCATTTACGGTGGCCAGCAGTGTAAATATGGTTTTGTCCGTCGTAATCTTTCTGCGTGCCTTTTGTTTCTACTTTGTTTATAAGTGTGAGTGCGCTTGTTTTTGTAATGGAACGTCAACAATGATAAATAAATTCCTAATTGTTTCATGAATAAATTCAAGGTGACTTCAAATAAATGTGTCCAAGGAAAATTTCAACGAATTTGAAAAGGTGTTTTGAAGTAAAACGCTATGTGTGTGTTTATATATATATATATATATAAGACTAATTTAGTGCTAAAAAAATTATAACTGATTTCTTGAGGCAGCGGTGCAGGAGAATTGATTGGAAATATATGGGGAAGTAAAGTCATTTTAAGGACTTTTGGAATAGGGAATGATGGCAGTACATTAGAGCAGTGAGTAGATCTGCTAAGTGTAATGTTTACCGTACTATTCATCACATAAACCAAGGGTCTACGGCAAATGAGGCCTTCTTACACAGTCCATGGAGATGTTTTTATCTACGGAAAAAAATTGTGTATCCTGTCAAAATCAACCGCTGATTAGGTGGACGTTACTCTTTTACCGCGTTAAAATAGAAGAACGCAGTAGTATGTTACGTTTTCCAACCGATCACTACATTGCAAAAACTTACTCTCAGCTTATTTTTTTATTGATATTCACAGTCAATGAGATGATATAACCCCATCCAGTGTAAATTTTAAATAATTTGCAAGTTGTTCAAGACTTGATGATTTTGATCACATTTTTGAGTTTCGGTTGACTGATGCGATAAGGAGTTGTTTGTGTCTGTTAGCATCTAACAGCCATACACGCTGTGCTCTTTTTCATTTAGTAATTAAATTTTCTTTTTGTAATTAATTAATAATATGTATAAATTATTGGGAATTTCATTTGTTTAATGAGAATTTTCGAACATTCTGAAAAGGAAGCATTTAAAGCAAAGATCTCTCTCTACCATACTTATATATATTTATAACTATTATTAGCTAAATTTAGTTTATGAAATCATTAGAATCTTTAAAAGAATTAATTTGCATTATTAGGCTTTTTGAGCGATATTGTATGTTAAACGTTTTCAGTTTCACTATTTATTTCTGTTGAAGTAGCTTTATTTTAGAGCTCAACTATGGCCAAGACGATGAAAAAGATAGACAATCAGTGTTGGAAATTTTTAAGAATTTTTATATCTTAAATTATAATCTTCTTCATATTATCCGCGGTGATGAAGCATTATGTGTGATTTGGAACGAAACCGTGATTGTAATATAAAAGAACACAACCTGTGCCTTCATCACTGAAGCAAACATTAGGATAAATATGCATTGAAGGTAAATTCCGTACCGAAAAATTTTCTACATTACAAAACAAATTTGCGTTTCAAGGGACACTGTTCAGTAAATACTCAAATGAAAATGAAATCTTAATTAAAATCAGTTAGAAAGTTGTCCACGTTCTGGTTGAAAGTTTCAAACTGTTTTTAGTTGGCGGAGCTGCGTAGGAACTATTGTCTTAGATACACAGACATACTAATCATTTAAATTTTATGATCCTAAAACTACAAGGAAAGAAAAAAATTTAGTTTCCGATTTTTACTCTCACTAAAAGGCTACAGATACAAACTTGTCTTTTTTTAGATGAAGTGCATGCTAATAACTTGACGCACTTTCAGCAATACATTATCTTCATGGCTGAAGCAACAGCGAAGTTCCTCCCGTCTTTTTTATGTGAGATCGACAGTTTCATAAGCGGTTTTTAAACTTCCTTGTAAGATAGAAGAAGTGAGATTGTTTCAAAACCCATTTGAAACAGATGTGGCCACTTTCCCATATGAACTACAGCTGGTGGTCGATTAGTTGAGAGTGAACAAACATTTTAAGAAGAGAAATACTTGAAGAATAATTTGAGAACAAACATATATGATGATTATCTCAGGTCAATTTAGTGTTAAGGACATCAAATCATGTAAACTGAAATGTCTGGTATTTTGAGATCCAGGAAGCACTTTCTCCATTCCCTCTAATACAGGTATTCATATATAGTTGATCAACCTGTTATTTATTAATAACTCTATTAAAATAATGTTTAAATAAATACTTAAAAACAACATTTATGATTTGATTTTTTATTTGGACCTTGAGAGTGTAGTCAACCATCAAATTGCTTTTTGATATTTAATGCGGCTTTCGGATGTAAAACTTTGGAGACCCTTGGTATAAACTATGGGTGCCAACAACTAGTACAACCACCGTTTTGTCTGCAGCAAAGGAAGTAAAACACTTCATATTTTGTCAGACACACAAAAACTAGCGATGGACAATGGGAAGATGTAATTTGGTCTGATAAATCCCTTTTCAAATTACATTATGTAGATAGGCAAGTTAGAGTTAGTGAAAACATAAAGTATGTAATTTAAATGCATCACTGCAACTCTTCCACATAGAGGCAATGTGATGCTTGGGAGGGGGGAAGGCATGCTTCCCTGATTAATTTGGACTCTTTATCTCATGTGAATGATTATCTAAATAAGGCATCACACCTCAACATCTTTGCTGACAACATAGCTTTTGTAATAAAATTGATTATTTATGCCAATGGCAATGGGTATATCAACAGAATTATGCCTTCTGCTATTGTGCTGGTATTGTGCAAGAATAAGTTAATGAACGAAGAAGACTTCATTTGTTCAGTTAGCTTCCTACATCTCAAATGAATAGATAAATCTTGAGTTGAAAATTAAACGGTCATTCGTAATATACACTGCTGGCCACCCTAAATGCAACACCAAGAAAGACAAGAGATAGCACAACAAAATTTATTTGGTAGATAACATGTTTACCAAGTATCAAATGATTAAATTTATAGACTTCTGTGAAGTGTGGTTCCTGCCAGAATCAGTAGCCAGAGTAGCCGCCATTGTTGGAGATCACCACTGCCACACGCCTCGGCAATGATTCAAAGAGACTTTGGATGTGTTCTTGGGGTACACAGACCAAGCAGCTTCCACACGTTGCCAAAGTTGATCCGGTGTGGCAGCTGGAGGTGTAATCTGGGTCAATCGTTGAGGAACCATGGACCGCATGTTTTCTACCGGCGAAAGATCCGGAGAGCGAGCCGGCCAGGGAAGCAATTCAATCTGGTGATTGACGAAGAACCTTTGGACAATGCGTGACACGTGTAGATGCGCATTATCCTATTGAAATACGGCTGTGGCACAGCCCTGAAGGTAAGGAAGGACAACTGGCTCCAACACCTCGGAGATGTAGCCCTGGCTGTTTAAAGTACCGGCAATGCATACTAGAGGAGTGCGAGAGTGATATCTAATACCACTCTATACCATAATATCCGGTACAGGACCTGTGGTGTGGTGCATAATGCAGCTGTTCAACATCCTCTCTCCACGGTGTCTCCAGACTCGAATCCGACCATCGTGGTGTTGCAGACAGGTGTGTGACTCGTCAGTAAAGACAACTTCATTCCATTCTGCCGCCCACATCCTTCTTTCATTTCACCATTGGCGGTGGAGACGACTTTGGTTCTGCGTCAAGGGTAGACCAAGCAATGGACGTCTTGCGGACAGACCACTTTCCGGTAAACGGCGTCGAATGGCACGCGCAGACACTGAATCATGCGTTACAGACTCAATGGGCTGTGCTATGGTTCGTGATATGACTGAGCGATCCGTTCCTATCATGCGCACAATTTGCCTGTCCTCTCGTGAAGTGGTGCACTGAGGTGGATGTGATCGACCACGTCGGTCCGTCTTACCCTCCTGCATCCAACGATCACATATCCGCATTACAGTTGTTTGGTTTCGTCCAACACGACTACCATTTTCCCTGAAAGATAATCCACAATCTCGGTAGGCCACTATCCTTCCTCTGTAGAACTCGGATACTTGATCAAAAACTGATCGCTGTTTTCAACGAGACATAACTGATCGTTTTTTGAAAAATCCACAAGAGAAAAACACAATTGTCGAACTTGAAATCGTCGAAATCTCCAAGCCTTAAATAGCGTTTTGAGGTGGCGCCACATGCATGCGTGATGTGTGTCTGCGCTGAAATTCTATTCATTTGCATATCTCACCTCCGCTAATGCATGTTTTAAATTTCATGTTATTTGCATGCTTCCTCCAGGGTGTTGCATTTACGTTGGCTAGCAGTGTTTTTCTGAGAATTTCAAGTTATTCTCTCTTTTAACACATTTTATGGTTGTCATAAATCTTGAACTGGTCAGAAATCTTGCACTTTGGTGCCTAACTTATCGAGAGCAATAGAATTCTGGTGGTTTTATCCTGCAACCTTTAACACCCCTTTGTCCAGTTCACAAGAAACATCTTCTACATTCCCTTTCCCCTTGTCCTTGAAAAATCAAACATAAATTTCTAGTTTAGAAATGATATATGTTTAAAATTATTTATATGCTTTAAATTAGAAAAAGTCCTTAAAATGCATTAGTTTTAATATAATTTTTTTTCTAAACGTTGAAAACAAAGTGTTTCTCGATATTTTTTTCTTGTTTTCCTTGCAGTTTTTCTTTCTTTATTTTTGATGAGTAAGATACATAAAATAAATAGATATTAATTTACAAAAGGTGTAAATAATTACTTGTTTTTCATGTATAGTGATTATGAATTTAAAATTTGTTTTATGTGATTTATAAAGTAAATTGAAAAAAGATATACAACTAATTAATTAATTTTCCATACAACAAACTTTTTTTCGGGATTTAGAGACTTCCTTATGAAGAAGTCCGACTGTATATATTATAAAGAGATATACATATATATATATATATAGAGAGAGAGAGAGAGCAATGTAAGAAGTTCCTTAAAATTAAAAAGATATGCTAGAATTTTAAAGAAGTTTATCTCTTATATTATAGCTCAAATGTTTATAATAAATCTTATCCTTCTTTGTTTGTCTTTTGTCAGAAATAACATTTAAGAAAAGGAGAAATAAACTTATTTTTTATTATAGTCTAAAAAAGTTGTTTTTAAGTTAATAAATTTTTTTTGAAAACAGTATCGCAACATTCTCGCATAAAATTTAATTCATTGTTTTTGAGCTTTAATTCACAAACAAGTTTTCCCAAGACTTGATTTACATTACACTTTTATGAAAAAGAGATGGTTTTAAAAATAATTATCCTTAAGATTTTAAGCTCTACTTTTTATTTACCTCTCCCCAGAAAAGCATAATTTTTAAGTTGAAAAGGATCGGTAGTATCCTAAGCACATCATTATTACTCTCATTCACTCGGGTAAAAGAAGAAACAGAACTAATTTTCTTAGTTAGACTAGGAAGAAAATAAGCCCATTTCACTGCAAATTACCCCTTAACATCCACTTGCAGCTTTCATTATGAATAAGACTTCTGAAACTCATAAAATATCAACTAATCTCCTAGATATGACCTCTTTCATAAAGAGAGAAAAGTACATCACAAAATCCATTAGCCTCAAATGTGTGTGTGTGTCGAGAGTTCTTCACTTTCCAAGAAAGGCCAAAAATTCAAGAGGCTAAGGAAGTTGAAAAAGTGAAAATAGAAAACAAATCTTTTATCGTTGTTTTGCGTGATAGAAATAATTATTTCCTCTTCCAGAATGTTTTGACAGATTGGTTTTGTTGTAGAAATGTATCGCTTTGAGGAATGCCATGATAATATATTCTAAATTAAATCTTTCCATGAGGATGGTTATTATATATGTCATGAATTAAAAGAAAACAAGTAATATAAAAAAATTAAATCAATTCCTACTTTGAATGGATTAATAGAAAGTATTTTATTAATGATTTAAAATTTGAACAAGATATACATATAGGGAGAGAGTGAATTAATAGTAGAAACTGAAAAAGGCTGTGATTTGTCTGCGTTGTTGTAACAATGCATACCCGCTTTGGCTAAGTTTGGCTGAAAAACTGGTTTTCGATGTCAACTTTTGTCATTGTCTTAACAATTACATTGTTACAACAATGGAGACGAATCTAAGGTGGCGTCGAAAACCGGTAATTAATGAATTAATGTATGAAAAATTATATTAACATCACGTGTCAACCACAACAAGTTTAAGAATATTAATTTGAACTTTATTGGATGGATAGAAAGTATTTTATTAACGATTGAAAATTTTAACAAGATATATAAATAAATATATATACGTATATAGAGAAAGAGAGTGAGTTAATAGTAGGAATTGAAAAATACAATATATCTTGTAAAGATCATAAACCAAACAAACTATTAGCACAATTGCTAAATTTTACAAATATTTAGAATGTGGTCATGTATGCAAATGATCCAACATTAGTGAAAATGCGAATAATTTCACACATTTCAGTGACCTACTAACAGCAAACATATCTAGATAAATCGATACACATTGAATGATGCATAAACATGAAGATCACATTTAATCGCCAGAAAATGCTAAGCGAGTAGAGTACGTGGAAACATTTCTCGTGTATAACGGAAAAGAGCCTTGTAATTGATTTGAAGATCTCAACGGAATAGGCAATAACCTCGCCATGTTTATCATCAAGTCGTTGATCGTTCTAAGTATGCCATTAGAAGGAATTGGAAATAATAGATGTTT
>BMAO01013036.1:0-14042 GCA_019973975.1 Trichonephila clavata | reverse complement strand
TTTTTCAAAAAAAGTTTCCTGTAAGCTATGTTCCTATGTGAAACAAAGCATTTTAATACAAAAAAAAGGTCAGAAATTTATTTTTAATTCCTTAGTTCAGTGCTTCTCGAACTTTCAATATTTGCAACCCAGTATTCAATCATAATGTTCATCGCACCCCCTCCCTCGAAACAATAATTATGTTTTGAATAAAATAATACTATACTTTGTCGCTAAAGCTACAATACGACTTTTACCTCTTAAGTGCCACCGACATATACAGTGGATCACTAAAGTGTTCGTACACTTTCAATTTCCCGATAAAATTTAATGTTTTCGACTAATAAAATTAATATATTGGAATTGTAACTTTTTTGTGATACCTGCAACTTGTTCGGAATGACATAATTAATTTTTTAAAAATAGTATAACTATTTTATTTTTAAAAATTAATAATCAAAAAGCTACTGAAAAATTATGCCACAAAAGCCTTCGTACACTTAATAAAAATCTCAGCATAGCTTTAAATATTGTATTTTTTTTCTTCTTAATTTAGTACTTAGTAGGATATCTTTTAGTGTCTACAACTTTTAAACGTCTTGGTATAAATTTAATCAGTTTTTTGTAATTTCTGCATCGATTTTCCTCCATGCTTCTGTGATTATTGTTTTTATTTCCCATTATGTGTTTATATGTCATGTTTTCCTTTTTTAAATCAAATTATGACCAAATATGTTCTACCGGGCTAAATAAACTTATTGAGGAGATGTTTTCAGAATTCTGGGACAGTTAAAGAGACACCAGCGGCGTACATTGAGAGCAGTGCGCTTGGCGTCATTATCCTGTTAAAAAATGAAGTCGTCTTCAATGTACGAATTATGGGCGGCTAATTTAAAATTTATTTTTAATATATTTAAATAGAGCTCATGTGATTCACAATACCGTCAAAAAATACCAAATTACCTAATTTTGAGGTCGATTTACACCCCCACGCAAGAACACATTTTTTTTTAATTGAATTATATTTTCTGCGTAAATACAGTTACTTTGCATTTCTAATTATAAAATGTCTATTTTTATTTCAAAAGTTGTCTTTTTTGTTTGTTTATTGTTTAATTAAAGTATTTTGTCGCTATAATGACATATAGCTGGTCAATAAAAAAACGTTCTGCACTTAGAATTGTATTTACATTTTATTAATGTTTTACTTTAGTACAAGTAGATGAGTTTATAATGACAACGTTAAGTATTAGTCAAAATATGAAAAATTCTCCAGAGGGGCGGCAAATTAGGACTTCGCACGCGGGCGGCCTACGCCCTAGGATCGGCCCTGTCGACAGCTGCACCCGAATGATCTCTAAAAGGACCAAAGCAACCCTCCCATTTTTCCAGGTTACTCTGCCGCGAAACCCCCATAGGAAAACCATTTTTGACTTGGTGAAATTGTGTTATATGCTAGTTAGAGTAGAGGGTTTCTCCGTTAGGGGATTAACTTAATGCTTTAACTGCAATAACTATTTTCACACCGTCGCTAATTGTCGAATCAAACCAAGATGCTTAAAATGTGGCAAAGATCACTTGACCCGCGACTGCGACATAAAAAATCGCCAAGATAACCCCTTTTGCATTAACTGTGAAATCTACGGTCACGCCACGTGTTATACCAAATGTTTCCGAAACCTAAGAAAGGTTCCCCCTCCCCGAAGCTAAAAAAATAAAAACAATTCTTTTACCTGCAACAATGTAAGAGAAGGTTTATCCTTCGCTAACGTAACCAGCGGAAAACCCCCACCCCAAGTCAAAACCTTACCCAAAGTAACAATGTAAACTGTAAAAACATCCGGGGATTCCTCGCCGAGGATAACAATATATCCGACTTGACTCAAGTTCTCGAACTTTTTCAACTGTCTCAGATTTCATCAAAAGAAACCCTAAGCTTCTAAATTTGCTATCTAAAATTAAAACTGCCGAAACTGATAAAAAAAAAAATTGCCTCCTTATGGAAGCAATGATAGAAGATAAATTATTCTTTTCGTCAATCTTTAACTTAAAACCTCTCTAATAAATAATTTTATTTTGTTCCAAATTCTTAATCCTTTCAAATTTTATTTCACAAATTCCACATTTATCTAAATTTTTTAAACTTAAAATTTTTCGTCATGCAGTCATTTTCTTAGCTTACTTCCAACTTCCAACAGCCAATCAGAGAAGACTACGAACTCTCCGGCTGAAGCCTCCCCATTGGTCTGCTCCCTCAAAAGTCACGCCTCCTCTCCAGCCAAGCTTAGTACCAGATAGAGGGCTGAGGATTTTTGATTCAATCCAGACACCTCATTTCTCAACAGCAACAAAAAAAAAAACAAAAAAAAATTCTGGAGCCTTAGTGGTCAGAGCATCTGCATTCTAATGATTTGTCCCAGGTTCGATTCCCGGAACTTCAAAATATTTTCTAACAAAAGGCAAGAGTCAAAATGTTAAAGTCACTCAAATATCTAACGATTGGAGGTTAAAGCTCGAAAGAGCTAGGAGCTCTGTTCACCCACCCAGCGATTCATTTCTCAAAATCACCGTCAATCAAAAGAGGAGACAGACTGGACCGGAAGACACTGAACGGAGAGCAGTTTGAACGAGAAAGCCGGAGTCGGAAAAACGTGGTCGGGTGTAGAAAGTAACGATGGGACTATAAGTTTTCAATCGAACTGAATCTCATTAATCTACTTGTTTTTTTTAAGTGTCCCTAATAAGATCAAAATAAATTCGTGAGACTGAATATGGCGGAGATTATTTTTACCCTTTAAACATGACATCGGTCAGCAAAATCCTCAAAATAAAAAAGAACCCAGTAGTTTACAGAGACGATAGAAAATAATAAATTAGAAAAAAATGTTTAATAAATTCTTTGATAAACGCAAATACAAAATTGCAAACCGAAGTTATTTTGGTGTAAAAATCTAACAAAGTAGTGTGTGCCTGCTCAAGGATTTTTTTCTCCCGCAAAATTTCCCTGTAGCATGTTAATATATAAATTTTTATTCCTTGTTTTGTTTAAAAAATACGTTCATCGTTGGAGTCTGTATTTTCTAAAATTTGTAACCCTTTTTCCATTAAAGTAAGGCCTTCTGTCCAATTCCCAACACCTTCATTCGATTTTCTGATTGAACTAGGTCTAAAGACTCAGTTTTTCAATGCCTTGCTCTTGCTCATGCATTTCTATAAGCTCATCAATTGCCAGCTCATGATTATGAGAATTCAGGGTTCTTGAACATCATCACTATCCACTTCTAAATTTATTTTCCCTGGCAAGATTGACAACTTCTTCAATCTTATTACCAATTTCGTCCGGTTCTAGCAGTGATTCCAACCGAGTTTCAGTTTGAAAAGGGGGGGGGGGGAATGAATCGACGAGTTTTGAAAATCGCGTAAGTCGAGGTATTACTGTACCTTTCTAAAGTTTGGGGAAATATGGACAACGAGTGTAGCAAGCTGCAAGATTGTATTCCTAGCAATTTATACAGAAAAGGTTTTCTTCGTTCTCTTTAATGGAGCAGTTTTTAGTTATGTGGTTTTCACCACATTTTAGGCATCGTAATTTTTGATGATGGTTAACACCGCATTAAAGAAATTGTTACAATTGAAGCTTTGAGTGATTTTTCTCACTAGGAATCCCTCAATTCTTATTGTCATGTACCCTATATGAGTTAATTCAAAAACTTTAGAATTTTCGTTACTTCTAAGTAGAAATACTTGGAAAAATGGGAGGGATTCCTTGGGTTTTTTCAATATTAATTGAGAGAGGCTAGTTACAGTGAAGCTAAGCTGCTCTAGGTCATCCTTTATTTCATTAGGTAAGAAGAAGGATAATTCTTTTATTGCTTCTCGTCTTTGGATTTTATGATGTAATAATTGAAGACACATCATCTTCCGCCAAGGTGTGGGGGTGAGATCCATATATTCGTCTCATCGCTATCAGAATTTAACTAGATATATTCTCCTGAGACTTCCTTTTTAAGGTTGGGGAATCTGGTATTTAATTTTTGTAGTTGTTCTCGATCTTTAGTATACTCGGAGGGAGCTTAGGTTGAGTCGTAGTTGAGGTGACGTCCTCGTCGATTTTAATCTCGTTGTCTAGAGAAGAAGTCCCCAAACCTTTTTGTCTCATAGATCCCTTGCCAGGTTTTTTGGTTTGGGGTAGACCCTACTTACCTAATATTGAATTTTTGCAAATTTATCAACTTAAATGTCTTTTTGACAGCTGGTATCTTACTACTTACTTTAAAAGAATTAAATTTCTAACTGTGGTGAAGTATAGTGTTTAAAACATAAGAAGTATATGTTAATTAATTACATTAAAATTTAATTTATACTTAAAATAACTGTCCTATACATAACTGATCAACAAACAAATGATTTTACAGGGAGAGAGGAATCTGATGCTTCAGTAACTAATTTTCAACGTTTAGTATCAATATTGTCAGGTTGAACCCTAAATCTCCTTTGTTAGTAGTGTTCAGGGTTTTTTTTCCTCCTTTTTTTTTTTTTTTTTTTTTTTTTTTTGGAAATTGGCAACTGCGCTGAAACTCTTTCTCCCTAAGAAAAGTAATAACTTTCTCACAATATTCCAATATTCGGGACAAATAACAGGTAGGTCTTTTGAAAGCCGAAATTGCTGACATCCGTTTCTAAACTTTACTTTAGATCTCCGTTAGTGTCAATTCCGATCAGTTCCTATTGCAATATGCCCTTTTTTTTTTCAACGGGACCATATGAATTTATTGTCTGCTGTTGTATTACAATAGTCAAAGCATTCTCAAATTTAGTTTGAATAAAGGGAATTTAAATGTTGAACGTAGTTAAAACAGCCTGACAGATTGTCTATGACGAATTGAAAAAATTCCCGATCTCCAATATTATACTTCTTTAGCTTTATTCTGGAAAGAAATACTGAAATGGTCCTTGTTTTAATACAATTTAAGCTGTTAACTTGAAACTGCAAATTGACATTAAATTTAATAAATAAATCTGTTAAATAGGTCAAATCTGGTTTCTGCTTGATTAAATTTTCTTAAAGTTAAAGTCACAATCTGGTGTAATGAGAGTCACTATCGCGTAGACCCCAATTTACACCTCATGGACCCCCAAATTATTTTTTCGCTGACATGAACCTCTTACAGGTTGTCATAGGCCCCTGGGGGTCCATACAGACCACTTTGGGAATCACTGGTCTAGAGATTCAAAATTGTTACTAGTTTCCTCTGATTATCAGCAGTCGGTCTCTTTCACCAAGGCCTTCTGAATTAGGATCTTCAAGGTGGCTTTGCTTTCACCCGCGTAAATAACACAAAGATCTTCGATTTGCATCCAGACTGGGTCTAAAGGTCTGAACTGTCACTGACTGTTCCCGCCCTGATTGATTACCTAGGCACTAGGATTCCACGTTCCTGTGTCTTCTTCCCCTACGATCCCGCTGACGAGTTCCACTTTGTTGGACTGCCATGCTTGGGAGTACTTTCTCCCTCCCCCTTCTGCAAGGGAGCTCTTGATTTGTTTATTATTTCTCTCTCTCCTCTCGTCATGGTTTCTTTTTTCACCCTTTCAACTGGGTATAAGGGCTCGCGTGCGGTCACACGCGAAAATCTAATCTCAGTCATATGTAATTTCAGCAGTCGGTCGGTCTCTTGTGGTTTTTTTTAGAAAAAAAATAAAAGTCTTCTGAGGATACTCTAGCTTTGTTTTTGTAACATGTAATGAATTTTCTTCATGTAGAACAGAGGTTTCCAAACTTTTTTGTCTCGTAGACACCTTGCCATGTTTTTCGGTTTGGGGTAGACCCCTGCTTAATTAATATTGAATTTTTGCAAATTTATCAACTTAAATTCTTTTTAACTGGTACCTAATTCTTTTTACCACTGGTACTACTACTCCTATTTTAAAAGAATTGAATTTTTCTAACTGTAATATAGTGTTTAAAATTTAAAAAGCTTATGGTAATTAATTAAATTAAAATTAATTAATAATAAAACTGTTAAATAAACTAACTAAACATCAAACAAATTATTTTAATTGGAGGGATGAATCTCTAGCCTACAATATCAAATTTTCAACATTTAGTATCAAACTCGTCTGGTTTAATGTTAAATCTCCTCTTTTAGTAGTGTTTAGTTTTTCTTTCTTTCTTTTCGAGATTGGCAACCGCGCTGAAACTCCTTCACTCTAGGAAAAGCAATGAAAAACTTACTCACAACATTCCATAAGTCAGGACAAATAGCAGGTTTGACTTTTTGAAGCCAAAATTGCTGGCATCCGTTTCTAAAATTTAGATCTTCGTTAGTGCTTATTAGTTCCTACTGTAATCTGACATTTTTTATTTTCAATATGACCATTTGAATTCATTGCCTACTCTACTGTAATATTGCCATATAGTCAAATCATTCTCAAACCTAGTTTCAAAATCTGAATAAAAGGCATTTAAATGTTGAATGTAGGTTAAAACGTTCTGATAGATTGTCTGTGACAAATTTAGAAAATTCGGGGCCTCCAATATTATACTTCTATAGCTTAAATCAGAAACGAAAAGCTGAAACGGTTCTTGTTTTAATAAAATGTATGCTGTCATCTTGTAAATGCAAATTAACCTAATTAAATTTAGTAAATAAATCTGTTTAATAGGTAAAATTTGTGGTTAGCACGTGATTATAAATTTTCTTTTAAAATTAAAGTCACGATCTAGTTTAATGAGAGCCAGTATCACATAGACCCTTACACCTCATGGACCCCCAAATTAATTTTTGGCTGACGTAGACTCCATGGAGATCGTCATAGACCCCTGGGGGTCTATATAGACCACTTTGGGAATCACTGATGTAGAAGTACAAGTTGAATAAATAGAGCAAGTGGATTGAAATGGCTATGATGTGAAGCATAATTTCCCAAAGAAGGAACTTATTTTTGAAAATGAAATTTAGGAAAAAATATTGTATATAAAGTTTTCTGGAGGATCCTCTAGCTTTCTTTTTGTAACATGTAATGAATTTTCTTCATGTAGAAGTACAAGTTGAATAAATAGAGAAAGTAGATTTAAATGGCTCTATATATGATGTGCAGCTTAATTTTCCAAAAAAGGAATTTATTTTTTAAAATGTTAAGAAAAATTATCTCCCGATTGTATTAACAACCGTTTTTCATGCACTGCTTGGAAAAAGAGGAAGAAATAAAACACAAGCACCCCGAAGGAAATGCATATTTAAGAACTTGAAGTTGTTATTGGGGGGGGGGGAGAAGATACACAGAGTTCCCAAGATAAACAACCATAAAGTTTAAAATGACTCAAAAAGAAGGAAGATACATTTAACCAATTTTCTCAATGTGGATCCGGAAATTTATATTTCAGTTGGGGCCAATATTATAGGAAAAGTGTTAACACACAGAAAATTTAATTACATTAAATTCTGTCTTATCAGCTGCTGAAAGTAAATTAAGAATAACAGCAAGTATTAAAACAAAATGATTCATTTAATTATAAGGGAAAAAAATGTTAAATTTTAACGAGAGAAAGGAGACATAGTAGTAGAAATTTAAAACAGTTTACAGGAATAGATTGTCAATGCAAAATCCTAGCAAAGCTGTGTGAGCCAAACATCAGGAATAAATTAATTATTAACGTCAAAATTTGAAACTACACGAGGCCTACAGGCGACGAATACGTAGCAATTTTGAACCATCAAGTATCAACTAAGGATTGGGCATGATTTGCTTTAAAAAACCTTCCACTCAAGGAGTCGTTATTGATAATGAGTAGGAATGACTACAGATAGACTGAGTTGGGTATTGAAGTGGATCATAGGTTAAGATTTTAGGCGCTGATTTTATGCTATTAAAAATCAGAATTTCATAATGAAGAAAAATTTAACTAAGCTTATTGAAAAAAAAACTATTAATAGCTGTGAGAGAAGAAAGATTTTGACGAGGGAACATTTCAGAACAAGAGTTTTCTACTCGTGTATCTGGATGTACGTTCACGTTTGCGTATACTGCGACCATGGTTCAAAATTACGAGGTCCGTCATCAAAAGCCCTCGTGTGTGTATATATATAGCTTAACAGTGCGACTTTAATATTCACTCACTTGCGTATATTTAGTGGTGCACACAAGGGGTCCGGACACCCCTCCAAAGCCCTTGAGATTTTTTTTCGATTGATGATAATCCTATGTATATATAACGTAAAATTTAATTAAGTACTTGTAATTAACAATTTATTTTATTAATTAATGCTAATTACTAATTTAATAATTTATTTTTTACTGTTTTTTGTTAAGAAAATCAACAAAATCGGCAGAATCAATTAGTATTGTCTTGAGGTATGATACGAGTTGGGGGACTTTCGACCATGAACTTTGCGTAATTTTGAACCATTGTCAAGTGACGCGGACGACACCTGAGCTGGCACCCCCCTCTCCTAACTACCACACCACACCAACGGCAGGACGTTTGAGCTCTCGACAGATTTAACATGCATCGCTCCCCTACACGACGGATCTTTAGTGGTACTAGGATCGAACTCATGACACGCTAGCCATGATCCGATGCCTAGACCACTCGGCCACCGCGGCCGTATTATTAGGCGTGAGAGCATCATTTCACAATTTTCAGGTTCTTAGAATGTGAGCATTTATCCAAGAAGTTACTTGTCACGTTATGGCCGTTAATACAGAGTGTCTCGAAACTCAACGTCAAACTGGCACGAGGTGAAAGAGAGGGTTATATCAGTTCTGAGGGAAAAATAAAAAAAAAATCATATCATCATGTTTTTGAAAAAGTGGAAAACTGATACTTCCATCACATCTTTAGATACTGTGGCAACAAATTCCCCTATTTTATAGAGATTTTTCACTTACATAGCCGTACTATTACTCACAACTACAAAATAAGCTAAATTCTTTGCTGGTTTAATTAAAATTAATGTAGTTTGAATGGGGTTTGAAAAAATACTATCTGACACCCCATAAAAAGAAAAATATTACATACTACCCTAGGCAAGTTTTTCAGAAGACGATCCATTTAGTTAAGATTCCTTGTTCTTTTCCTTCCATAACAACCGTAGCTAATTTTTTTACTTGCAAAACATCTTCACTTTAAAAACGCCTCTGCTGACATTCTGCATCTTATCGTTACGTACGGTGACCACAATTTTACGGCGATTTTTTTCACTAACATGATCTTACATGGTTGTGCTAACAATCACAGTAAATTGTGCAAAAAAACATCGCTAGTTTAGTTAAAACTTAGATGGTTTTAGTCGATTTCAGAGAAGCGACATGTCACTGTTGACTCTCTTTCTAAAGAAAACTATTTCATACTACCCAACGCAAGTGATTTCAAAAGATGTGACCCCCCCCCCCTTTAGTTAAGATTCCAAAACGACACAACACTTCCTTCTTTTCTATCCATATCAATAACTGCCAATTTTTTTTCTTTTACAAAAAATTATTTAACTTCAGAAAACTAAATTTTAAGTAACTCAAAATAAGGAATAAATTTAAAAAATAAAACGGAAAACTTTTTTTGCAATACTTTGATGACGAATTAAATATTTGAAGTGTTTGCCTACTACACGAATCCAGGCTCTATATCTTTTTAAAATTGATTACTTGACGAGTTGTGAGTAACTAGCTAAATTTCTTTCTTTCACTGCTTCACCAATTTGTTGGCGCAGTTTCGTAACATTTGCACACAACTGGTTTAAAAGAAGATGTTAGAAGACAAACATTCCAAACATTTAATTCATTAAAGTATTACGAAAATGTTTTCTGTTTTATTTCTAAATGTATTGGTTAATATGATTCACACACATGAGATTGAGTTTTTTAAAATGAAGTCATTTTGTAGGTGTGCATAGAAAAGTTTGTGTGGTTTATTTGTATAGAAAATGGTTTGTATAGAAAAGAAGTACTAGGAAGCACTGTGAAATCTTAACTAAATGGGCTATCTCTTGAAACAATTTGCTTAGCGTTGTATGTATAATATTTTTCTTTTTATGGAGAGTCAAACTTAGGTGACAGCCCAAACCCCAACTCAAACAAACTACGTTAATTTTTTCTAAATCAGCAAAGTTTTCTGACTGACTTGTGACTGTGATTAATATGCATGGCTACGTAAGATCACGTTACTAAAAAGTCACTGTAAAATTTTGAAATTTGTGGTCATAGTACCTAATGATGTGTGTGTGACGGAGGGTGTCAATTTCCCACATTTTCAAAAATATGCTAGTCATCCCTTAACTAAATGAAATTGATTTTTTTTATCTTCCCCAAAACTGATATGACCCTCCTTTTCAAAAGCTAGCCCACTAGACATTGAGTTTCGGGACTGTATATCGAGAGATATACATTTTATCTTTATTCTCACAATCGCTCGTGAAATGCGAATTTCAGCATTTTAAGTAGCATTTTGTCATTTAACAATTTTTGAACAGTAGTGAAAGTAATTACACTGGCATCATTGAGCCACAACCAGGTGTTCTATGAATATATATATATATATATATATATATATATATATATTCTTTGTGTTAGCTTGACTACTTTTCAGCAGGGGGCATAACTGCCTAAAATTTTTGGGCTTTATCTTTCAAGCACTAGTGATTTCTTTATATTCCTCGCATAGGCGGTTTAAAAGGCTGGCGGACGCCAGGAGCCCCAAGCTGCTGGACTCCAGTTATAAGTTCAACGTGCAATAAAAAAAATCTTGTACCAATATCAGGGACGTCTTAAGACTCTTTGAGGCCCTGGGCCCCTATGCAAAAGTAGGCCCTACCTGAGATCTTTAAAAGTACGCAGTATAAAGCATGCATTGCCAAATGAAACATATAAATGCGGCACAAACCGGCTCGGCCGATGGTCGCATTTCAACTAAATGAGTTAATTGAATGATTGTTTAAGGTATTAGGACTAGGCCTAGACGTGGACAATGGTCATCATATGATAATGCAGTCTGACCACTTTTGCCTGTTTGTATGCAGTTTGAAATTCCCTGTTTTTCGGAGAATATTTACGGGAATAATACTTGACCATTAAAATTTTTTTGATCATGATCTTATTTAGACAGAGTCGAGAAGAAAACGAGGCCCCCACCGAGGGCGAGGCCCTGGGCCCGTGCTCAGTTGGCCCGTGCTTTAAGACGTCTCTGACCGATATTGCAACCGAATCGTGTAGCAACTAGTTTTCCCTCATACAGTATATGTGATTGAGATTGTGCTTTTTTCCCGAAAAATGTTTCTCAGAAGTTTGACCTTCATTATATGTTTTCTGTTCCGAGTTTTTTTTAAAATTTGTTCCGAAAAATTAATGAATATAAGCAAATGCAAGTGTTTAGCTCTTTAGAAAGAATTTGCCATTTGAAGGTTCGTGATTTATTGTTATCTGGATTTGTGTTTATATTTTGAGAGTGTGAGGAAAAAAAAGATCGAAATATTTTGTATGTTCAGGAACAGTTTTATTTTAGTCAACATGACAGAAAGAGTGAAATAGTTAAGTGGAATTGAGATTTCTCTCTAAATTGATGAATGAATCAAATAGTGAAATAAAGGAAAGTAATTTTTCGAATATAAACCGTAGAGCAGGAGCAGTGGTGTCCAACTCGCGGCCCACAATGAATATTTCTGCGGCTTAGCCAGCATATCCTGGAGCACAATAATATATAATAAAATATCAAAATTTCTCCCGAAAAAGAAAAAATAGTAGAAGATGAGGATGTCAAACGTCAGGACGTAAACATTAAATTTTTCTTCTTTTATATATTTTTATTATATTGTATATTCAAAAAAATTGATTCTATAAAAAATTGATTTTTTTTGCTTAGGTTAAACATTGTTTGTGTTTAGCCGAAGTTAACTTTTGAGTTTGACACCCTTGCTGTAGAGCAGGGATGGCCAACCTTTTCAGGAAGAGAGCCACTTTCAGATAAAAAATAATTTGAGTGCCACTTCCAGCTTCTCGAAAAAATTTTACTTATAGGCTTATTATGTAATTCTTACGTAAAGAGCTTATTTTTAATGCAAGTCTACATAGTGGAAATTTAAAAATAATATAATAAATGAGACCAAAGCACAAACTTAGACTTTATTGTTAATCAGTTCATTTAGTATTGAACGATATTTTGATTTTGCTATGTTCAGAATGAAAAAAAAATGTTCACAAACGTATGTTGATTCAAATCTACAACAATATCTGACAGCCAAATCGTGTAAATTTGAAAAATTGCTTGTTAGTACAAATTTTCAAAATTCAATTTAGTAATTCCTTATACTTGATTTTCAGCATAATATGGAACTGTAGACAACAATTTCGATTTGGATATCTGGTGGGTAACAATTAACATTTTGCAGAGAAATTAAAAGAAGACTTAGGAAAAGATTTACTTTTTTTATCATCTTGAAAATCATCAAACCTAGTTCTGAAAGAATCCTGCAAAAATGGATATTAAATTTTTGAATCTATCGCAGCTCGGAGCATTATTGACTTGACCTGTATTAATATGAAATGTGTCAATTTTCCCCCTCAAAAATCAAGACAAAAAATGGCAGACGCTTGTCCTCAAGCCAACTATGGTAGGAAAAATACACAAACTTTTCCTCGGTAATCTTAAATTTGAATTATTTTACTGTCCCATAGTATCGGTAAGAAAAGCTACTTCACACAACCAATCTTCATTCTAGAATGGCAAGTACTCACAGGGTAATTCAGTGTTTTCTTCCAGATATTTTAAAATACGCTCCCTCAAATTCCAAATTCTTGCAAATGAAAATAGCTTTGGAAAGCCAACTCGCACAACAATGCAGGTGCATTCTCTACACCATAGGTTCTCAACGTGGGCGTTTGAGGGTTTCAGGGGGGCAGTAAAAGACTCAGAGAAAATTAGGAGGCGTTGAGATGGCACGGAGGGGCGCAGGCTGGTTAACCAAATGTAGCAAAAAAAAGCTGATTATGTACTACAAAAGTAAACTTTAATACTGTTTATCTTATGTTGATTGCATGTATTTAGATCATTTCTATATCACATGTACGAAAATTCATATATTTCGGGAAGTGGATGAAAAACTTAAAGATTGCAATACATTCAGACCTACATTAAATTGAATGATATAGTGCATTTTAATTTCTGTAGTGCACGTGTTGTCTTTGTATTTGAGCAGTAGAAAACATATTTCGTCCACTGCATTTCATTTCGTATATTATCCAAGAAACATAATTGAATACGTTTACCAGGAATTAACGTGTGATTCTTTAAAGGCTGAAACTGTCAGTTTATATTTATTTTGAAAGCAATAATTTATTATGAATTACTTCGTATCATCAAAAAAACCCCTGCTTATTTTTATAACAAGTAAACTAAAACTTTTATTCCACTCTTTTAAATGAAGAAATTCAGTAGCGCGCTCGTTTCAATTCCAACACTATCTTACCTATGACTAAAATATACAATATTATACATTTAAATATATTTGTGGCAATAGATATTTCAGATTCGCAAATAAAAAAAATTGGGCTTTACAAAAAAAAATTAAATTAAAAAATATATTTTTTTAGTAATAGGATATTTTTTAAGACTTAACTCTTGTTTTCACCATGTATTATGTACACTCTTATTTCTCTAGAGTGGGAGGGGGCGTAATCGAAATATTCACAAGAAAAGAGGGTGGTATCGAAATATTTACTAGAAAAGAGGGCGCCAGCTCAAAAAAGGTTGGGAACCTATGCTCTACACGGTAAATTTCTATAGTAACTAATTTAACTTCTTTTTAAAAATAAATCTTAAGGTATTTTTTTTTTTTTTTTTGTCTGAGACACAACCATATTTCAATGTAATTTTAAAAAAAAATGTTATTTATTATCTTTTCAAAATGTTATTTATCCACTGAAACAACTCCGCCGTGCCACATTGCGGCACGTTTGCCGTGGATTGGCCACCCCTGCTGTAGAGGATCTTTGGTTATTGAAATAATTGATTACGATGATAATTAAATACTTCCATAAGGTCTGAATTTTACTGACATTTTTTACCATTGATA
>BMAO01013035.1:0-20154 GCA_019973975.1 Trichonephila clavata | reverse complement strand
TTTTTTATTTCCGGAAACTAAAATGTAGTCTTGTTAAAAATAGTTGTGTGCTGAAAAAAAGACAGAAGTATAAATTTTTCAAATTAAAAATTTCACTACTATTTTAATTTTTGAGTAAAATTGTGAGGATTTTTTGAAATATTCGACTCGGGGGAAAATTTTCATGCAATTACCTTTATAAAAGAAGAAATTATTAATGATTGATTTAAGTATTTTGAGTGTTTTATTAAAATTTGTTCAAAAAAGTTTTTGGCTTTTTTTTAAAATCACTTATTCTAAAAGTTTTTAATTGAAAATTTCGAAGTCCGTCGCCAAAAAACTTTGGAGTAGGTGAACAGTGCGACTTTAAAATCCCTCACTCACATTTCAATTCTTTTGTTGCAATTTTTTAGGCCCCGGAAACGAAAATGTAGCTTTTTTAAAAATAATTGTATGTTGAAAAAAGACAGAGAAGTAGAAATTTTTAAAATTACAAAATTTCACTAATATTTTAAATCTTCAAGTAAAATTGTGAGGATTTTTTGAATTGTTCGACACACGGAAAAATAGTTTCACGCAATTATCTTAACGAATGAAGAATTTATTAAATGAAAAAAAGGGAATTCCCCTTTTCTCCATTACTCAAATTAACATCATTCACTTATGCCAAGAACAGCAAGTTTGACCTTGGCCACTGAGCGTTAAACAGAGGGGGGGGGGGAGAGAAATAATCATGATTCTCGCGCATGCGCAAAGCCTTTAGAATGTCTTTAAAGTTTTCATTATTTTTGAGGGCTCAATTTTTAACTGAAAATTCCAAGTTTTCACATATTGATTGGAAACAACAATAATTTTTAAAGAAAAAAGGTTACAAAAATAATGCTTATATTATTTCTCGCAAAAACTTTATTTTACGAAAATCACAAAAAAATCTTTGAAATCCGCAATTTTTAAGCGAAATCGACACACGGGAAAAAATTTCATGCAATTTTTTTTTTTAATGAAGAAATTATAAAATGATTGATTTAAGTATTTTGAGTGTTTTATTACAATTCGTTCAAAAAAGTTTTCGGCTTTTTATTTTTTAAATCACTGATTCTGAAAGTTTTAAAAATCATTTTTATATAAACGCAACGATATTGATTCATATGAGAAAAAATCATAAAATATGCAAAACAGCATTGTTTTGTAAAAAAAAAATTTTTTTTTTCTCTCTATAAAATTCTTTAAAGAAAGATAGTTTTTTCCCGGAAACGACACTGTAGCATTTTTAAAAATAGTTGTATGCTGAAAAAAGAACAGAAAGTATAAATTTTTCAAATTACAAAATTTCACTACTATTTTAATTCTTGAAGTAAAATTGTGAGAATTTTTTCAAATATTCGACACGGGGAAAAAGTTTCATGCAATTACACATTATTTTAAAGTAAACTATAAGTTTTATGAAAGAGAACAAAAATTTCGATACTGATAAATATTTTAAATGAATCTCAGAAATGCATTGAATGCATTTTAATTTTAAAAAAATATATTAGTTAAATCCATTATCAATAAATACTAATAAAAAAATTCTACAGATAGCTTTTGAAACGTTTGTATGTTTGATTAAACATATGTAATTGTTAAAAATCCACTTTTGGGGGAAAACCTAGTTATATGATAACATTCACTGAAAAAAAACATTCAAAAAGAAAATAATACTATCTGATAAACACATTTAATTTTTTTAATTTTAATTTTTTTGTTTTTAATTCCACTCTGTGTTAATTATTTAACCACGTATCTGCGAAAAAAATTATATTATACAAAACTAATTGATTATTTTCTAATAAAATTAATTAAAAATGCTCATTTAGCAATTAATTGTGACATACCATTTGTTTACATAATGGCAGCACTGAAAATGAAGTAAATTTCAGATCAGTGGGGATGCAGCAAGTGAATTCAATCATTGAAAAAGAGAGAATTAATTTACGGGTGGGAAAAATAAGCAGAAATGAACAAAATCGAATTTTCTAGATTTGAACCCAGAAAATAAGAATGAGACACTTAGCGGTAAGTCGGAAGCGGCGCGTTAACCAACCACGATACCCAGACCCTAGCAGAAGTGAAAATAGGCAATAATAATGAATGGGAGGTTCAAATTGAAATTAATTTTTAATTGAAGGGACCCACAGGATATTCACATAACGATTGAAAGATTTCGATTGAAGATTACATTTAAATGTATTGCAAAAAATTTATTGATTTCTGATATTTTAATAAAATGCAATTAATAATAAAGAATATATAATATATATATATATACGAACATAGCTTTTTTTTCCCTAAGGAATTTATACCTATTTTACTGACTATTTCCAAAAAAAAATTTCGAAATGGGCAAATTCTTCGATTTTATTATGAAATTATATGTCAAAAAAAGAAATATACATTAGGCATTATTTTAAAGTAAACTATAAGTTTTATGAAAGAGAACAAAAATTTCGATACTGATAAATATTTTAAATGAATCTCAGAAATGCATTGATACATTTTATCATCTTAATCTGATATATATAGTTATTTAATTTTGAAAATTATATAAAGAAAAATTGACGAAAATTGAAGGAAAAATAATTTTTTCACTCGCATTTTTTTTTACTCGCCAAAGTTACTGATTTCCCCCTGTTTAAAGCAGAATTTTTTTAGTGTAACCCTTGAATTAGACGCGGTCGAAGGCGAAACAGGTCAAAAGTCTTTGGCGCAAAGCTAATTTTCGACGCCAATGTTTGGCTAAATGTAAAATCGCGTATTTTAAATTATTTTAAAAACCATTACCTTCATTTTAAGGGCATAATTTTTACGTTAATGCTCTCAAACATCACCAACTATTTGCAAAAATAACGTACTTTGAAATAAAAAATGTACAAATTACTACTTTTTAATTTATTTCTCAGAAAAACATAAGTTTACGAAAATCACAAAATGTTTTTTAAAATCCGTAATTTTTAAGCAATTTTTTCAATCTTCGTATATGTTACGGATAATATTAATTTACAGTCGGAAAAAAGGTTTTGTGAGATTACCTTAGTAAATGACGAAGTTATTCATTGTGAAGTAAAAATTAAGACTACTTTTTAAAAATTCTTTAAAAAAAAGTTTTGGGAATTTTATTTTTTAAATGATTTGATCTAAAAGAGAAAGGCTTGAAGTTAATCAGTGTGGAATTTCGATTTAATAACACGAAAAGTAATTCATACCCAACGATTTAGAAATAATTTTCACAAAAACGCATTAGTTTTAACACTAAAAAAATTCGAAAAAAATAGAAAATAACGTTATTTTACAAAAACAATTATACCGTATCGTGGCGAAATAAATGATCTTTCCGATTCTTTAATTATTTTTTGTCTGATTTCAACACCGAAAATTGGATGACAATTTTAAGATGGTCGAAAACTTCGGATCACCGCTCGGCCAAAACGGAACGGAAGTTCCGCCAAGTAAACAACCGGTAGGAGTTAAAACAATTAGGCGTTTTAAGGTTTTTAATTAATATCTTTTCAACTAATTTTAATATCGGAATATAAATGGGCAATACGGCTTCCCCGGAAAATTCCCGATCTTTTGGTACCTTCCGCAACTTTCTTCGTGGTGCGGTTCGTGAGAAGATAGACGCACATAGATAGATAGATAGATACGTTTGTTTACCTTCGAATTTTAATATTGTAAGACTAGCTTTCATAGCCCGGCGTTGCACGGGATTTTACCGAGGGTATAACTTATCCCCATGTTAGTTTCCTCCTCTTATTCTAACGCCAACACTTTGGTGAGGGTTGGACGCGTACGATGTGAGTGCATGACTCGTTAGTGCGTGTCATGGCTTTGTTGCTTAACATTTTCCCTTCTCTTCACAAATTCTCGATCCTAGTACCACTGAAGACCCGCCGTGTAGGGGCCGGATGCACATAAAATATGACGAGAGCTCAAACGTCCTCCCGTTGGTGTGGTGTGGTAGTTAGGAGAGGGGGTGCCAGCTCAGGTGTCGTCCGCGTCACTTGACCATGGTTCAAAATTACGCAGACCGTCCCCAAAAGGCCTCGTGTTGCTGAACAGTGGGACGTTAATATTCACTAAACTTCACAAATTCTGCACTTCCAATATTATTTTCCGAAATTACTTTGATTTCTTTGTTTTTTTCCTGTCCGCTTAGCCCGGCGTTGCACGGGCTTTTACCGAGTGAATAACTTCACCCTCATGGAAATTTCGTGTTTACCTCAGGCCGTTAGCACCTGTGTGTGTGCGTGCGATGTGAGTGATTTCTTTAACAATGTCATAAAAACTCCTTTTTTCGAAATTTGTTCTTGCGTTGGTGTGGTGTGGTAATTATTAAAGATGGGTGAAAGCTCATGTGTCGTCCTCGTCACTTGAGAATGGTTGAAAATTTCGAGGTCCGTCACCAAAAATTCTCGAATAGGCAAACAGGGTGAAATGTAGCCTTTTTAAAGATAGTTGTATGTTGAAAAAAGTCAGAAAAGTAGAAATTTTTCAAATTTCAAAATTTCACTACTATTTTAATTTTCGAAGTAAAATTGTGAGAATTTTTTGAAATATTCGACACGGGGGAAAATGTTTCATGCAATTATCTTTATAAAAGAAGAAATTATTAAATGAATATTTTAAGTATTTTGAGTGTTTTATTAAAATTTGTTTCGAATGCATAACATACTGCCATGGAAATTCACCTTCCTTTATCAAAGTTCCTGGTATGTGTGTAATTCCTTTATGTTAACGTCACTAGAATTCTCTTTTTCAAAAAAAATAATATCTTCCAGATCTTACTAATGTCTAACAGGTTTCAGTTCTCTTTCTACAGCACGGTGTTACAGTGGCTTTTTTGAGTGTAGAACTATTTTCCCCCTTACTCTCCCCTCAGATATAAGATTTATCTTCAAGTTTCTATTCATGACATATCAAAAACAATATTGCTTTAGTAAAAAAATAATAAATTTAAACAATAAAAAGAAAACTATTTTGATGCTTGAGTAAAAAAAAAGTCATCATTTTTTAATAATAGATACATTTTAGGAATCTAAAATAATAAAATAATTTTCAGGTTTTCATTAATCAATCAATCGCAACTTACAGTTAGCTTAAAAATGTCTCTCTCTAGAACGTATTTTTATCCAAAATTATAGGCGATATACTTTTTATTAACAAATAATTAATTTAATAAGGAAATAATAGAAATATTCATTTGATTTTAAAATATATATTAATTTAAATCCACATTATCTATAAATAATAATAAAAAAATTCTACAGATAGCTCTTGAAACGTTTGAATGTTTTATTAAACATATGTAAGTGCTAAGAAAAACACTATATGAAAACACTAGTTATAAGTACATATTCACTGAAAAAAATCATTCAAAAAGAAAATAATACTATCTGATAAAAACATTTAATTTTTTTATTTTAATTTCAGTTTTTCATTCGTCACTGTGTTAATTAAATTATTTAAACACGTATCTGAAGAAAAAAAGTTTTTTTTTATACAAAACTAACTTATTAATTATTTTATGATAAAATTGATTTAAAATGTTCATAAGCCTTTTTTTCATATTCACAGTATAAAATTCAAAAAGAAAATAATACATGTGATAGAAAATATATTTCAGAATATTTCCTTTTTTATGATATATTTTTCTTATATTCCACTGTTCTTCAATAAAGCAATCTAAGAATAAAAAAAACTATCAGTTGTGTCCTGCGCCAAATGATATAAGGGAATTCCCCTTTTTACTACGTCAGCGAAAGACTCAAAACAACCGCAACCTTTCACGTCTTCCAAACAGAAAGCAAACGCAAAGTGAAATTGAGACGTAATTGACGTAATTGAGAATTTTTTTTAAACTTTTCATTTTTTCTTTTTTTTTGAGAGCTTAACTTTTACGTTAATGACTTGAGCATGGTTGAAAATTTCGAGGTCCGTCACCAAAATCCATCGAATAGGCAAACAGTGCGAATTTAAAAATCACCCGCTCACTTTCCAGTTCTTTCGTTGCAAATTTTAATTGCCCGGAAACAAAACTGTAGCATTTTTTAAAAATAGTTGTGTGCTGAAAAAAAGACAGGAAGTATAAATTTTTCAAATTTAAAAATTTCACTACTATTTTAATTTTTGAAGTAAAATTGTGAGAATTTTTTGAAATATTCGACACGGGGGAAAAAGTGTTCATGCAATTACCTTTATAAAAGAAGAAATTATTAAATGATTGATTTAAGTATTTTGAGTGTTTTATTAAAATTTGTTCAAAAAAGTTTTTGGCTTTTTTTTGAAAATTACTGGATTCTAAAAGTTTTAAAAATCATTTTTATTTAAAAGTAACGATGTTGATTAATTTTAGAATAAATCATGAAATATGCAAAATATCTTTGTTTTCTAAAAAAAAAGCTTTTTTTTTTAAATTCAAAAAAAAAAAAGATAGTTTTCGGCATTTATTTTTTTAATCACTGATTCTAAATATCAATGAACTTTTTAAAAATCATTTTCTTTTAAATTCATCGATATTTATAAAATACAAAACTATAACTTATTAATATTTTTACATTAAAATTGATTCAAAATGTTCATTTAGCAATTAATTGTGACATTCCGTTTGCTTAAATAATGGCAGCACTGAAAATTTACGTGGGAAAAATAAACAGAAATGAAAGCTTCTTGTCAGGAATTGTTGAAAAAAATAGAAATTACTTTGAATGATCAAAAATATGAAAGGAACCTTTATGAAGCCAAAAAAAAAAAAAAATCAAAAGTACATTAAAATAACAGAGGATCATGTTAAAATAAGTATTTATCAGTAAAATTAATTTACGTGGGAAAAACTAGCAGAAATGATAAATCCCCCGATTCGAACTCGCAGCGACACGATCCGCTCTACCGGATCCGACGCGCTAACCAACTGAGCTACCCAGCCCCGTAGCGAAAAATGAAAATAGGCAATAATAATGAATGTGAGGTTCAAATTGAAATTAATTTTTAATTGGAGGGAATCCACAGGATATTCGCATAACGATTGAAAGATTTCGATTGAAGATTACATTTAAATGTATTGCAAAAAATTTATTGATTTTTGATATTTTAATAAAAAGCAATTAATAATAAAGAATATATAATATGAACATACCTTTTTTTTTTCTAAGGAAGTTATGCAAAAAAAAGTTTTGAAATGGTAAAATTCTTCGATTTTATTATGAAATTATATGTCAAAAAAAAGAAATATACATTAGGCATTATTTTAAAGTAAACTATAAGTTTTATGAAAGAAAACAAAAATTTTGATACTGATAAATATTTTAAATGAATCTCGGAAATGCATTGAATGCATTTTATCATCTTAATCAGACATATATAGTTATTTAATTTTGAAAATTATATACAGAAAAATTGACGAAAATTGAAGGAAAAATAACTTTTTCACTCGCATTTTTTTTATATGTCAAAAAAAGAACTATACATTAGGCATTGTTTTACTGTAAACTATAAGTTTTATGAAAGAGAACAAAAATTTCGATACTGATAAATATTTTAAATGAATCTCGGAAATGCATTGAATGCATTTTATCATCTTAATCAGACATATATAGTTATTTAATTTTGAAAATTATATAAAGAAAAATTGACGAAAAAATAACTTTTTTACTCGCCAAAGTTACTGATTTCCCCCTGTTTAAGGCAGAATTTTTTTAGTGTAACCCTTGAGTTAGATGCGGTCGACGGCGAAACATTTCAAAAGTCTTTGGCGCAAAGCTAATTTTCGACGCCAATGTTTGGCTAAATGTAAAATCGCGTATTATTAATTATTTTAAAAATCATTACCTTCATTTTTAGGGCATAATTTTTAAGTTAATGCTCTCAAACTTCACAAACTATTTGCAAAAATAACGTACTTTGAAATAAAAAATGTACAAATTACTACTGTTTAAGTTATTTCTCAGAAAAACAGCAGTTTCCGAAAATCACAAAATGTTTTTTAAAATCAGTACTTTTGAAGTAATTTTTTCAATCTTCGTATATGTTACGGATAATACTGCTTTACACACGGAAAAAAGGTTTTGTGAGATTACCTTCATAAATGACGAAGTTATTCAATGTGAAGTAAAAATTGGGACTACTTTTTTAAAAAAAAGTTTTGGGAATTTTATTTTTTAAATGAATGGATCTAAATGAGAAGGGCTTGAAGTTAATTAGTGTAGAAAATCGATTTAATAACACGAAAAGTAATTCATACCCAACGATTTAGAAATAATTTTCATAAAAACGCATCAGTTTTAACACTATTTTAAAAAATTCGGAAAAAATAGAAAATATCGTTAATTTACAAAAAAAAGTTATAGAGTATGGTGGCGAAATAAATGATCTTTCCGATTCTATAATTATTTTTTGTCTGATTTCAACACCGAAAATTGGATGACAATTTTAATATGGTGGAAAACGTCGAATAACCGCGCGGCCGAAACGGAACGGAAGTTCTGCCAAGGAAACAACCGGCAGGAGTAAAACAATTAGGCGTTTTAAGGTTTTTAATTGATATCTTTTCAACTAATTACATTATCGGATTAAAAATGGGCAATACGGCTTCCCCGGAAAATTCCCGATCTTTTGGTACCTTCCGCGACTTTCTGCGTGGTGCGGTTCGTGAGAAGATAGACGCACATAAATAGATAGATAGATACGTTTGTTTACCTTCGAATTTTAATAGTGTAAGACTAGCTTTCATGGCCTGGCGTTGCACGGGCTTTTACCGAGGGTATAACTTATCCCCATGTTAATTTCCTCCTCTTATTCTAACGCCAACACTTTGGTGTGGGTTGGACGCGAAAGATGTGAGTGCATGACCCGTGAGTGCGTGTCAAGGCTGTGTTGCTTAACATTTTCCCTTCTCTTCACAAATTCTCGATCCTAGTACCACTGAAGACCTGCCGTGTAGGGGCCGGATGCACATAAAATATGTCGAGAGGTCAAACGTCCTCCCGTGGTGTGGTGTGGTAGTTAGGAGAGGGGGTGCCAGCTCAGGTGTCGTCCGCGTCACTTGACCATGGTTCAAAATTACGCAGAACGTCCCCAAAAGGCCTCGTGTTGCTGAACTGTGGGACGTTAATATTCACTCAACTTCACAAATTCAGCACTTCCAATATTATTTTCCGAAATTACTTTGATTTCTTTGTTTCTTTCCTCTCCACTTAGCCCGGCGTTGCACGGGCTTTTACCGAGTGAATAACTTCACCCTCATGGAAATTTCGCATTTCCCTCAGGCCGATAGCACTTGTGTGTGCGTGCGATGTGAGTGATTTATTTAACAATGTCGTAAAAACTCCCTTTTTAGAAATTTGTTCTTGCGTTGGTGTGGTGTGGTAATTATTAAAGATGGGAGAAAGCTCATGTGTCGTCCTCGTCACTTGAGAATAGTTGAAAATTTCGAGGTCCGTCACCAAAAATTCTCGAATAGGCAAACATGGTGAAATGTAGCTTTTTTAAAGATAGTTGTATGTTGAAAAAATACAGAAAAGTAGAAATTTTTCAAATTTCAAAATTTCACTACTATTTTAATTTTTGAAGTAAAATTGTGAGAATTTTTTGAAATATTCGACACGAGGGAAAATTTTTCATGCAATTATCTTTATAAAAGAGGAAATTATTAAATGATTGTTTTAAGTATTTTAAGTGTTTTATTAAAATTTGTTTCGAATGCATAACATACTGAAATGGAAATTCACCCTCCTTTATCAAAGTTCCTGGTATGTGTGTAATTCCTTTATGTTAACGTCAGAACAATTCTCTTTTTCGAAAAAAAATAATATCTTCCAGATCTTACTAATGTCAAACAGGTTTCAGTTCTCTTTCTACAGCGCGGTGTTACAGTGGCTTTTTTGAGTGTAGAACTATTTTCCCCCTTACTCTCCCCTCAGATATAAGATTTATCTTCAAGTGTCTATTCATGACATATCAAAAACAATATCCGCTCTACCGCACCGACGCGCTAACCAACTGAGCTACCCAGCCTCGTAGCGAAAAATGAAAATAGGCAATAATAATGAAGGGGAGGTTCAAATTGAAATTAATTTTTAATTGGAGGGAATCCACAGGATATTCGCATAACGATTGAAAGATTTCGATTGAAGATTACATTTAAATGTATTGCAAAAAATTTATTGATTTTTGATATTTTAATAAAAAGCAATTAATAATAAAGAATATATAATATGAACATAGCTTTTTTTTTCTAAGGAAGTTATGCAAAAAAAAGTTTCGAAATGGGCAAATTATTCGATTTTATTATGAAAATATATGTCAAAAAAAAAGAAATATACATTAGGCATTATTTTAAAGTAAATTATAAGTTTTATGAAAGAAAACAAAAATTTTGATACTGATAAATATTTTAAATGAATCTCAGAAATGCATTGAATGCATTTTTTCATCTTAATCTGACATATAATTATTTAATTTTGAAAACTATATACAGAAAAATTGACGAAAATTGAAGGAAAAATAACTTTTTCACTCGCATTTTTTTTATATGTCAAAAAAAGAACTATACATTAGGCATTGTTTTACTGTAAACTATAAGTTTTATGAAAGAGAACAAAAATTTCGATACTGATAAATATTTTAAATGAATCTCGGTAATGCATTGAATGCATTTTATCATCTTAATCAGACATATATAGTTATTTAATTTTGAAAATTATATAAAGAAAAATTGACGAAAAAATAACTTTTTTACTCGCCAAAGTTACTGATTTCCCCCTGTTTAAAGCAGAATTTTTTCAGTGTAACCCTTGAGTTAGATGCAATCGACGGCGAAACATTTCAAAAGTATTTGGCGCAAAGCTAATTTTCGACGCCAATGTTTGGCTAAATGTAAAATCGCGTATTATTAATTATTTTAAAAATCATTACCTTCATTTTTAGGGCATAATTTTTAAGTTAATGCTCTCAAACTTCACAAACTATTTGCAAAAATAACGTACTTTGAAATAAAAAATGTACAAATTACTACTGTTTAAGTTATTTCTCAGAAAAACAGCAGTTTACGAAAATCACAAAATGTTTTTTAATTTCGTAATATTGAAGCAATTTTTTCAATCTTCATATATGTTACGGATAATACTGCTTTACACACGGAAAAAAGGTTTTGTGTGAGATTACCTTCATAAATGACGAAGTTATTCAATGTGAAGTAAAAATTGGGACTACTTTTTTAAAAAAAAGTTTTGGGAATTTTAGTTTTTAAATGAATGGATCTAAAAGAGAAAGGCTTGAAGTTAATTAGTGTAGAATATCGATTTAATAACACGAAAAGTAATTCATACCCAACGATTTAGAAATAATTTTCTTAAAAACGCATCAGTTTTAACACTATTTTAAAAAATTCGAAAAAAATAGAAAATATCGTTATTTTACATAAAAAATTATACTGTATCGTGGCGAAATAAATGATCTTTCCGATTCTGTAATTATTTTTTTGTCTGATTTCAATACCGAAAATTGGATGACAATTAAAAATGGTCGAAAACGTCGGATCACCGCTCGGCCGAAACGGAACGGAAGTTCCGCCAAGTAAACAACCGGTAGGGATTAAAACAATTAGGCGTTTTAAGGTTTTTAATTAATATATTTTCAACTAATTACAATATCGGAATATAAATGGGCAATACGGCTTCCACGGATAATTCCCGATCTTTTGGTACCTACCGCAACTTTCTGCGTGGTGCGGTTCGTGAGAAGATAGACGCACATAGATAGATAGATAGATACGTTTGTGTACCTTCGAATTTTAATAGTGTAAGACTAGCTTTTATGACCCGGCTTTGCACGGGCTTATACCGAGGGTATAACTTAATCCCCCCATGTTAATTTCCTCCATTTATTCTAACGCCAACACTTTTGTGGGGTTTCACGCGTACGATGTGAGTGCATGTCCCGTGAGTGCGTGTCATGGCGTTGTTGCTTAACATTTTACCTTCTCTTCACAAATTCTCGATCCTAGTACCACTGAAGACCCACCGCGTAGGGGCCAGATGCACATAAAATATGTCGAGAGCTCAAGCGTCCTCCATTTGGTGTGGTGTGGTAGTTAGGAGAGGGGGTGCCAGCTCAGGTGTCGTCCGCGTCACTTTACCATGGTTCAAAATTACGCAGACCGTCCCCAAAAGGCCTCGTGTTGCTGAACAGTGGGACGTTAATATTCACTCAACTTCACAAATTCAGCACTTCCAATATTATTTTCCGAAATTACTTTGATTTCTTTGTTTCTTTCCTCTCCGCTTAGCCCGGCGTTGCACGGGCTTTTACCGAGTGAATAACTTCACCCTCATGGAAATTTCGTATTTCCCTCAGGCCGATAGCACTTGTGTGTGCGTGCGATGTGAGTGATTTATTTAACAATGCCGTAAAAAATCCCTTTTTAGAAATTTGTTCTTGCGTTGGTGGGGTGTGGTAATTATTAAAGATGGTTGAAAGCTCATGTGTCGTCCTCGTCACTTGAGAATGGTTGAAAATTTCGAGGTCCGTCACCAAAAACCCTCGAATAGGCAAACAATGCGAATTTAAAAATCACCCACTCACTTTACAATTCTTTCGTTTTACCGAGTGAATAACTTCATCCCCATGGAAATTTCGTGTTTCCCTCAGGCCGATAGCACTTGTGTGTGTGTGTGTATGCGCGCGATGTGAGTGATTTCTTTAACTATGTCATAAAAACTCACTTATTCGAAATTTGTTCTTGCGTTGGTGTAGTGTGGTAATTCTTAAAGATGGGTGAAAGCTTAGGTGTCGTCCTCGTCACTTGAGAATGTTTGAAAATTTCGAGGTCCGTCACCGAAAAATCTCGAATAGGCAAACTTGGTGAATTTTAAAATGACCAACTCACTTTCTAATTCTTTCGTGGCAATTTTTTATTTCCCGGAAACTAAAATGTTGTCTTTTTAAAAATAGTTGTATGCTGAAAAAAAGACAGAAAGTATAAATTTTTCAAATTACAAAATTTCACAACTATTTTAATTCTTGGAGTAAAATTGTGAGGATTTTTTGAAATATTCGACTCGGGGGGAAAATTTTCATGCAATTACCTTTATAAAAGAAGAAATTATTAATTGATTGATTTAAGTATTTTGAGTGTTTTATTAAAATTTGTTCAAAAAAGTTTTTGGCTTTTTTTTAAAATCACTTATTCTAAAAGTTTTTAATTGAAAATTTCGAAGTCCGTCGTTAAAAAACTTTGGAGTAGGTGAACAGTGCGACTTTAAAATCCCTCACTCACATTTCAATTCTTTCGTTGCAATTTTTTAGGCCCCGGAAACGAAAATGTAGCTTTTTTAAAAATAATTGTATGTTGAAAAAAGACAGAGAAGTAGAAATTTTTAAAATTACAAAATTTCACTAATATTTTAAATCTTCAAGTAAAATTGTGAGGATTTTTTGAAATGTTCGACACACGGAAAAATAGTTTCACGCAATTATCTTAACGAATGAAGAATTTATTAAATGAAAAAAAGGGAATTCCCCTTTTCTCCATTACTCAAATTAACATCATTCACTTATGCCAAGAACAGCAAGTTTGACCTTGGCCACTGAGCGTTAAACAGAGGGGGGGGGAGAGAAATAATCATGATTCTCGCGCATGCGCAAAGCCTTTAGAATGTCTTTAAAGTTTTCATTATTTTTGAGGGCTCAATTTTTAACTGAAAATTCCAAGTTTTCACATATTGATTGGAAACAACAATAATTTTAAAGAAAAAAGGTTACAAAAATAATGCTTATATTATTTCTCGCAAAAACTTTATTTTACGAAAATCACAAAAAAATCTTTGAAATCCGCAATTTTTAAGCGAAATCGACACACGGGAAAAAATTTCATGCAATTTTTTTTTTTAATGAAGAAATTATAAAATGATTGATTTAAGTATTTTGAGTGTTTTATTACAATTCGTTCAAAAAAGTTTTCGGCTTTTTATTTTTTAAATCACTGATTCTGAAAGTTTTAAAAATCATTTTTATATAAACGCAACGATATTGATTCATATGAGAAAAAATCATAAAATATGCAAAACAGCATTGTTTTGTAAAAAAAAAAAGTTTTTTTTTTCTCTCTATAAAATTCTTTAAAGAAAGATAGTTTTTTCCCGGAAACGACACTGTAGCATTTTTAAAAATAGTTGTATGCTGAAAAAAGAACAGAAAGTATAAATTTTTCAAATTACAAAATTTCACTACTATTTTAATTCTTGAAGTAAAATTGTGAGAATTTTTTCAAATATTCGACACGGGGAAAAAAGTTTCATGCAATTACACATTATTTTAAAGTAAACTATAAGTTTTATGAAAGAGAACAAAAATTTCGATACTGATAAATATTTTAAATGAATATCAGAAATGCATTGAATGCATTTTAATTTTAAAAAAATATATTAGTTAAATCCATTATCAATAAATACTAATAAAAAAATTCTACAGATAGCTTTTGAAACGTTTGTATGTTTGATTAAACATATGTAATTGTTAAAAATCCACTTTTGGGGAAAAACCTAGTTATATGATAACATTCACTGAAAAAAAACATTCAAAAAGAAAATAATACTATCTGATAAACACATTTAATTTTTTTAATTTTAATTTTTTTGTTTTTAATTCCACTCTGTGTTAATTATTTAACCACGTATCTGCGAAAAAAATTATATTATACAAAACTAATTGATTATTTTCTAATAAAATTAATTAAAAATGCTCATTTAGCAATTAATTGTGACATACCATTTGTTTACATAATGGCAGCACTGAAAATGAAGTAAATTTCAGATCAGTGGGGATGCAGCAAGTGAATTCAATCATTGAAAAAGAGAGAATTAATTTACGGGTGGGAAAAATAAGCAGAAATGAACAAAATCGAATTTTCTAGATTTGAACCCAGAAAATAAGAATGAGACACTTAGCGGTAAGTCGGAAGCGGCGCGTTAACCAACCACGATACCCAGACCCTAGCAGAAGTGAAAATAGGCAATAATAATGAATGGGAGGTTCAAATTGAAATTAATTTTTAATTGAAGGGACCCACAGGATATTCACATAACGATTGAAAGATTTCGATTGAAGATTACATTTAAATGTATTGCAAAAAATTTATTGATTTCTGATATTTTAATAAAATGCAATTAATAATAAAGAATATATAATATATACGAACATAGCTTTTTTTTCCTAAGGAATTTATACCTATTTTACTGACTATTTCCAAAAAAAAATTTCGAAATGGGCAAATTCTTCGATTTTATTATGAAATTATATGTCAAAAAAAGAAATATACATTAGGCATTATTTTAAAGTAAACTATAAGTTTTATGAAAGAGAACAAAAATTTCGATACTGATAAATATTTTAAATGAATCTCAGAAATGCATTGATACATTTTATCATCTTAATCTGATATATATAGTTATTTAATTTTGAAAATTATATAAAGAAAAATTGACGAAAAAGTAATTTTTTCACTCGCATTTTTTTTTACTCGCCAAAGTTACTGATTTCCCCCTGTTTAAAGCAGAATTTTTTTAGTGTAACCCTTGAATTAGACGCGGTCGAAGGCGAAACAGGTCAAAAGTCTTTGGCGCAAAGCTAATTTTCGACGCCAATGTTTGGCTAAATGTAAAATCGCGTATTTTAAATTATTTTAAAAACCATTACCTTCATTTTAAGGGCATAATTTTTACGTTAATGCTCTCAAACATCACCAACTATTTGCAAAAATAACGTACTTTGAAATAAAAAATGTACAAATTACTACTTTTTAATTTATTTCTCAGAAAAACATAAGTTTACGAAAATCACAAAATGTTTTTTAAAATCCGTAATTTTTAAGCAATTTTTTCAATCTTCGTATATGTTACGGATAATATTAATTTACAGTCGGAAAAAAGGTTTTGTGAGATTACCTTAGTAAATGACGAAGTTATTCATTGTGAAGTAAAAATTAAGACTACTTTTTAAAAATTCTTTAAAAAAAAGTTTTGGGAATTTTATTTTTTAAATGATTTGATCTAAAAGAGAAAGGCTTGAAGTTAATCAGTGTGGAATTTCGATTTAATAACACGAAAAGTAATTCATACCCAACGATTTAGAAATAATTTTCACAAAAACGCATTAGTTTTAACACTAAAAAAATTCGAAAAAAATAGAAAATAACGTTATTTTACAAAAACAATTATACCGTATCGTGGCGAAATAAATGATCTTTCCGATTCTTTAATTATTTTTTGTCTGATTTCAACACCGAAAATTGGATGACAATTTTAAGATGGTCGAAAACTTCGGATCACCGCTCGGCCAAAACGGAACGGAAGTTCCGCCAAGTAAACAACCGGTAGGAGTTAAAACAATTAGGCGTTTTAAGGTTTTTAATTAATATCTTTTCAACTAATTTTAATATCGGAATATAAATGGGCAATACGGCTTCCCCGGAAAATTCCCGATCTTTTGGTACCTTCCGCAACTTTCTTCGTGGTGCGGTTCGTGAGAAGATAGACGCACATAGATAGATAGATAGATACGTTTGTTTACCTTCGAATTTTAATATTGTAAGACTAGCTTTCATAGCCCGGCGTTGCACGGGATTTTACCGAGGGTATAACTTATCCCCATGTTAGTTTCCTCCTCTTATTCTAACGCCAACACTTTGGTGAGGGTTGGACGCGTACGATGTGAGTGCATGACTCGTTAGTGCGTGTCATGGCTTTGTTGCTTAACATTTTCCCTTCTCTTCACAAATTCTCGATCCTAGTACCACTGAAGACCCGCCGTGTAGGGGCCGGATGCACATAAAATATGACGAGAGCTCAAACGTCCTCCCGTTGGTGTGGTGTGGTAGTTAGGAGAGGGGGTGCCAGCTCAGGTGTCGTCCGCGTCACTTGACCATGGTTCAAAATTACGCAGACCGTCCCCAAAAGGCCTCGTGTTGCTGAACAGTGGGACGTTAATATTCACTAAACTTCACAAATTCTGCACTTCCAATATTATTTTCCGAAATTACTTTGATTTCTTTGTTTTTTTCCTCTCCGCTTAGCCCGGCGTTGCACGGGCTTTTACCGAGTGAATAACTTCACCCTCATGGAAATTTCGTGTTTACCTCAGGCCGTTAGCACCTGTGTGTGTGCGTGCGATGTGAGTGATTTCTTTAACAATGTCATAAAAACTCCGTTTTTCGAAATTTGTTCTTGCGTTGGTGTGGTGTGGTAATTATTAAAGATGGGTGAAAGCTCATGTGTCGTCCTCGTCACTTGAGAATGGTTGAAAATTTCGAGGTCCGTCACCAAAAATTCTCGAATAGGCAAACAGGGTGAAATGTAGCCTTTTTAAAGATAGTTGTATGTTGAAAAAAGACAGAAAAGTAGAAATTTTTCAAATTTCAAAATTTCACTACTATTTTAATTTTCGAAGTAAAATTGTGAGAATTTTTTGAAATATTCGACACGGGGGAAAATGTTTCATGCAATTATCTTTATAAAAGAAGAAATTATTAAATGATTATTTTAAGTATTTTGAGTGTTTTATTAAAATTTGTTTCGAATGCATAACATACTGCCATGGAAATTCACCTTCCTTTATCAAAGTTCCTGGTATGTGTGTAATTCCTTTATGTTAACGTCACTAGAATTCTCTTTTTCAAAAAAAATAATATCTTCCAGATCTTACTAATGTCAAACAGGTTTCAGTTCTCTTTCTACAGCACGGTGTTACAGTGGCTTTTTTGAGTGTAGAACTATTTTCCCCCTTACTCTCCCCTCAGATATAAGATTTATCTTCAAGTTTCTATTCATGACATATCAAAAACAATATTGCTTTAGTAAAAAAATAATAAATTTAAACAATAAAAAGAAAACTATTTTGATGCTTGAGTAAAAAAAAATCATCATTTTTTAATAATAGATAATTTTTAGGAATCTAAAATAATAAAATAATTTTCAGGTTTTCATTAATCAATCAATCGCTACTTACAGTTAGCTTAAAAATGTCTCTCTAGAACGTATTTTTATCCAAAATTATAGGCGATATACTTTTTATTAACAAATAATTAATTTAATAAGGAAATAATAGAAATATTCATTTGATTTTAAAATATATATTAATTTAAATCCACATTATCTATAGATAATAATAAAAAAATTCTACAGATAGCTCTTGAAACGTTTGAATGTTTTATTAAACATATGTAAGTGCTAAGAAAAACACTATATGAAAACCCTAGTTATAAGTACATATTCACTGAAAAAAATCATTCAAAAAGAAAATAATACTATCTGATAAAAACATTTAAATTTTTTATTTTAATTTCAGTTTTTCATTCGTCACTGAGTTAATTAAATTATTTAAACACGTATCTGAAGAAAAAAAGTTTTTTTTATACAAAACTAACTTATTAATTATTTTATGATAAAATTGATTTAAAATGTTCATAAGCCATTTTTTCATATTCACAGTATAAAATTCAAAAAGAAAATAATACATGTGATAGAAAATATATTTCAGAATATTTCCTTTTTTATGATATATTTTTCTTATATTCCACTGTTCTTCAATAAAGCAATCTAAGAATAAAAAAAACTATCAGTTGTGTCCTGCGCCAAATGATATAAGGGAATTCCCCTTTTTACTACGTCAGCGAAAGACTCAAAACAACCGCAACCTTTCACGTCTTCCAAACAGAAAGCAAACGCAAAGTGAAATTGAGACGTAATTGACGTAATTGAGAATTTTTTTTAAACTTTTCATTTTTTCTTTTTTTTGAGAGCTTAACTTTTACGTTAATGACTTGAGCATGGTTGAAAATTTCGAGGTCCGTCACCAAAAACCATCGAATAGGCAAACAGTGCGAATTTAAAAATCACCCGCTCACTTTCCAGTTCTTTCGTTGCAAATTTTAATTGCCCGGAAACAAAACTGTAGCATTTTTTAAAAATAGTTGTGTGCTGAAAAAAAGACAGGAAGTATAAATTTTTCAAATTTAAAAATTTCACTACTATTTTAATTTTTGAAGTAAAATTGTGAGAATTTTTTGAAATATTCGACACGGGGGAAAAAGTGTTCATGCAATTACCTTTATAAAAGAAGAAATTATTAAATGATTGATTTAAGTATTTTGAGTGTTTTATTAAAATTTGTTCAAAAAAGTTTTTGGCTTTTTTTTGAAAATTACTGGATTCTAAAAGTTTTAAAAATCATTTTTATTTAAAAGTAACGATGTTGATTAATTTTAGAATAAATCATGAAATATGCAAAATATCTTTGTTTTCTAAAAAAAAAAGCTTTTTTTTTTAAATTCAAAAAAAAAAAGATAGTTTTCGGCATTTATTTTTTTAATCACTGATTCTAAATATCAATGAACTTTTTAAAAATCATTTTCTTTTAAATTCATCGATATTTATAAAATACAAAACTATAACTTATTAATATTTTTACATTAAAATTGATTCAAAATGTTCATTTAGCAATTAATTGTGACATTCCGTTTGCTTAAATAATGGCAGCACTGAAAATTTACGTGGGAAAAATAAACAGAAATGAAAGCTTCTTGTCAGGAATTGTTGAAAAAAATAGAAATTACTTTGAATGATTAAAAATATGAAAGAACCTTTATGAAGCAAAAAAAAAAAAAAAAAAAAATAAAAGTACATTAAAATAACAGAGGATCATGTTAAAATAAGTATTTATCAGTAAAATTAATTTACGTGGGAAAAACTAGCAGAAATGATAAATCCCCCGATTCGAACTCGCAGCGACACGATCCGCTCTACCGGATCCGACGCGCTAACCAACTGAGCTACCCAGCCCCGTAGCGAAAAATGAAAATAGGCAATAATAATGAATGGGAGGTTCAAATTGAAATTAATTTTTAATTGGAGGGAATCCACAGGATATTCGCATAACGATTGAAAGATTTCGATTGAAGATTACATTTAAATGTATTGCAAAAAATTTATTGATTTTTGATATTTTAATAAAAAGCAATTAATAATAAAGAATATATAATATGAACATACCTTTTTTTTTCTAAGGAAGTTATGCAAAAAAAAGTTTCGAAATGGGAAAATTCTTCGATTTTATTATGAAATTATATGTCAAAAAAAGAAATATACATTA
>BMAO01013034.1:0-51698 GCA_019973975.1 Trichonephila clavata | reverse complement strand
TAATGAGCGAGTCACTATAGACCAACTTTCTACTACTTTACGTTATAATCACTAACTTCTATCATCCAACTTCTAACCTCCCCCTCTCTCTCTCTCTTTCTCTCTCGAATCTAAAAGTTAATGCTTAAATATAAGCCTTAGTTACATAATCCACATCTTCTTCTTCGGGGAAAGTTTTCAATCGAACAATTATTTCTACAAGAGGATTAGTAGGAGGCTCACGAATAGGCCCGTTACAATGTGACATTTGTCAAATTTTAGTACAAAGGTAGCCATTTCATTTAGCAGTTCATTGTTTTATATTTGAGTACCGATTATATACATTTATATTTAACATTATTTTATGAGCTATTAGTACTGTTATAAGAAGTCCACGACGAAAAAAGTCTTGCCTAACCTTCTTCGATAAACAAGTCCATTATATCAGAATAAAAAGGAAGAAATAATACTCTTCTTACAGTTATTTTTATTTCTTCTACAAAGGAATGTAAAAAAAATTCGTCTGAATCGTTATTATTATTTATCTGAATTATGAATATAATTCTATATTTTTTAGGCTTTTATTAAAAAAAAGAAAGAAAGAAAACGAGCTTGAAACTGTGCAATGTAGAAATCTGATTTATTCCATGCCAAACGATAATTAAATTGTAGAATGTATCATATATCCCATAATACGGATGGAATTTGAGCTCATTTCTAGTTGATTGATCCATGTAAGCTACTCAAAATGAATTTCACATAAATGCATCATTTACTTGGCTTTGTAGAAAAATTAGTATTTATTCCTAAATTTCCAGATGCCATCATACATTCAATTGAGAAATTTACTCTTCTTTACTTAGCCCTATTCTTGTCAGGAGTTTTGACAGAAAAGCATAGCCAATCTGACAGGCAAAGAGCAAATGTGAAAGATTTTCGTGAAATTGACTGACAGCTGAATTGTTGCTTAAGAATTGCTAAAATTATTAAGACGTTGAGAAAACTCCTTCTTTAAGAAGGCTCGAATAGGATTGGATTTGTTGGAAATGAGACGTTACACTTCATGCTTTTAAAGGAAATTTTATTTTCGGCATGAAATTAAACAGTTTCTTCTCTTCAACGAAAAGTTAAATAAAAGTGCGTCTGGCTCACTATATCAGAATATTTTATGTATTTTCTGATATGAAAAGGATTTTATATCTATTCAAAGTTTTCATTTTCTTAAAAATGTATATAAAAGATTTCATTTCTTAAAAAAAACTAAAACAGTTTTATAGTTATCATTATAAAATTACAAACTAATTCAAAAATATTTGTAAGATAAAGTCAAAATTATATACTACTAATAGCTGCGGGAGCCTAATGGTTATGGGTAGGTTGTCGTGGCCGGAAAGCCGTGAGTTCGAGCCCAAGTTCTACTGAAGACGTGACGTGTAGAGGGGGGAAAGCATGTTAAGTGAGTCGTGGTTCACACAAAGTCCTCACGGTGCCATTTTGTGGTAGTTTGAAAAGGGAGTGCATAACTCAGGTGTTGCCCTTTTCATTTTGTAACGGATTATATTCGCGTTCACCTAATCCTCTTAAGGAGGTTCACCCATGTGACGGCCTGTTTTTTAAGCATTTTTAGAGAATTTTTTTTGACGACCAGTAAAAAGATAGAACTTTTAAGTTTTTTATGATTTATTTACATGTATTTAAAGAGTATATATATAAATGTTTAGCCAAAAAATATCAAATAGAACGTGAGTTATAACGCTCTAAGCACACCCATCTTAAAAAAATGGACTCTCACTTCCTCCACGATTCCGGCTGATTGGCTTAACTGAAATAAAAAAAAAATTAACGGTGTTTTAATCTATCAGTTTAAATGCAAAGAATGGACTATACTCACTTGAAAATATCAAAAATTGAATATTTTGTAGACCCCTGAAGAAAAAGTTTCCAATTTCTTGGGGTTTGTTGTAAAAAATAGAAATATTTTGAATTTTAAAATGATTGTAGTCCATTTCGTGCGTATATATGTGCCGAGTCTGTCTACCCTATAAATTTGAAGTCATTCGATGAAACCGGTCTTGAGATATGATGGAGGAAAGTTTGAGAATCACAGTTTTGGAAAAAACGCGTTTCAAGTCCAATTAAAACGATGAAAATCTTAACTTACCCTCAATCGACGATGCCTGGTGGCAAAGACAAGTTCGACGCAATATTCAATAACTATAAAAAATTCCTTTTAAACCTCTAAAAACTTGTATGAACATATATTTTCATAGAAGGGTCAATGGCATCAAGCCGACTGTACACTACAGGCCCAGCCTTCGATTGCTAACTCAGGGCTCCGAACAGCTGCTCTTCTAACACTTGCTTCTTCATAAAACGACTTCGAAATTTAAGAAATCGCTTTATCACCGTATTCTCGACTTGTTAAAGAAACAATTTAGGGGGGAAATATTTTTGATTTTTTTTTGAACCCATTACATGGGTGAACCTCCTTATGAAAACTATTCTTTAGCTGTGATTTTAGTTTAAAACCGCTTTCTGTAGAGAAAACTTACATTTATATCAAATGTAAATACTATTTAATCGCGGGAGTTTGCATGTATGAGGTTAATCGTGAAATCTAGGAATAATTAAAAGTGAATTGCGACTGGTAAGTCACATGGCCTGAAATTAATATTCATTTTAGAATCCACTAGCTGTGGTGGAAGAAAATAGCATTGGAGCTAATCCAGGTACCATGGTTCGAGAAGAACTGTCAAAAGAAGCTCCGACTTAAGTCACTTTGAATAATCTTATAAGTTAGATTAAGTATTAGGATTTAAGATTGCTGCCAGCGTTAAGCTATAAAGTTGTATATCATTAATAAAATATTAAAGCTAAAACAAAAGCAGCTATTTTTAAGATCACGTCTGCTTCTTTTGCGAACCTTCTAACACCTTCGACTTTTGGGCAGTGACAACTTGACCGTGGTTTAAAATTGAAAGGTCCGTTGCCAATAGCTTTCGTATTGCATTGCAGTGAAGCGCTAATAAACACTCACTAACTAGGGGATAGTTATTTAACCGTTTGGGCGCTGAAGAATATTCCTATAATGCTAAAAGAGGAGAATGAAATGTGTAGTTTTTTATTTGTGTTTTTGGATGAAAGCAAAATAAAGAACTTTCAAAGTCATTACTACACTCTTCATTATCACTTCTCATATCATACGACACTTTCAGATGAAGCAGAATTGATATAGTGCTTTTTGTATATGTATATATATATATATATATATGTGTGTGTGTGTGTGTGTGTGTGTGTGTTTGTAAAGCAGGCATGGCAAACTCATTTGGTATCACGGGCCACATAAACTATTTTATATTAAGTAGAGGGCCGCATGTTTTCAATGTTCAAAAAAATAATAAAAAACAGGACTTTTAGAATTATTATAGTTATTATGTATTTATAAAATTCACACAATGTATTATAGATTATACACACATAATCGTTTGATATTTCATTTTATTTTTTAAACTATACATGTTTTATATTGTCTTATAAAAAACAAAAGCAAAACTTATACGAAACACAATTTAATGTTAATTTTAGAAAATATTTGCCATCGTTTTTCCCCCACTCAAAGCAAGTCATTTGGTTAAACACATTAAGGTGATGTAATTTTTAAAAAATGATGTAAATGTAGATCATTTAATCTCGACCTTTCTGAATTTTTGTTATTTTTTGTTAAAGAAAATGGTTGCTTGCATAGATAAGTGCTTCCTAGCTTAGCCATTATACACGTAACAAATGATAACATTTTAAGGAACCTATCTACAGATATGTATATGTATAAACATCTTCAGTTTTCACTTCAAAACATTTTTGCTTCAGCATAGAATCACAGTAAATTTCAGTTAATTCCATTCGTAACTTTTCTTCAACAATTACAATATCGATAGATAGAGGTGAAGTTAAAACACGAAATACTAATTCAAAATATTTAATATCAGAAAATACTTGATCGAATTCCATTTCTAACCATTTAATTTGGTGAGAAATTAAAATTTTTAAAATTAATTTTGGTGAGAATGTAAATTTTAATTTAAGGCATTTAATCAATAGATATTTTTGAAAGCGTTCAAAGCGAGACAAGTTCTCTCTTTCTGTTTGTAAGCATTTTTCAGTAATAATTTTTGTTTCAGAGCATTAATATTATCAAATAGCATTGTAGAAAAAGATTGACTTGTAATATCAACTGAGAATGCCAGGTGCTTTACCCAATGATCACATTTTAATTCAGCACTTTCATAATTTTTGTTTCCAAGAAAATTATATCTTCAAGCAATTTAAAAAATCGTTTTAACACTTTATGACTCAAAATTCATCGAACTTTCATATAATATGTTTGAACGATAAATTCCAATTCTATATCTTCCAGAAATGAAGCAAATCGACGATGCCAAAATCTACATGCTCGAATATAGTTTGCAATTTTACTGACTATTTTAAAACATGCCCAGTATATCCAAGTACATGCCCAAGAAGAGTACTTGCTATGGAATAATACAATGAAAATATTCAAAATTACTATTACCATGCTGTTTGCCTGTTTCTTTTAATCTGGCAGCTGCTTTAGTAATCCTAAACATGGTAAGTGCAAATCAGCTGCAAGATACAAACCACCTTTTCCAAGGATATAACTTAAACTTTATCAAGATTTCCAAAAGTATATCAAAAACGTGTATCATGCCTAATACATAAATCGACTCAACTATAATTCTTAAATATTTCATCACCTCTGCTGGTTGTAGAGAATTTCAACTTAAAAAATTACACTTTAAATTTGATTTTACTCGTGCTGGACATGATACCGTATTTATTCGAAACTAAGCCACATCTCAAATTCTCAACAAGTTATTGTGAAAAATGAAAAATAGTATAAAGTGGTTTATCGATATCAAATTTTGCGAAATTAAAATAAATTTAAAAGCAGGAATAATAAGTAAATTATTTTTTTTAGTATTACAAAAATTACATACGGAAACCCGTAATTGACCTAATACCCCATCGAAGAAATTTATTTCCCTTCGATTCTAAGCCGCGCCCGATTTTCAGTAGCATTAACATTGGGAAAAAAGGGCAGATTAAATTCGACCAAAAAGGGGGATTCCTCCGCTTTAAGGATTCACAAATAAATTTTTCTTCAGTAAATGGTTTTCATCTGTGCTTCGATTAAAAATGACAATATATAGATTTTACTGCAGTTGCATTGTGTTTAACAAATTTAGGTAACGGATTCGAGACATGAGTTCTAGCCTTGTTCTGCTGAAGATCAGCAATGCAGAGTGGGCCGATGCACGTTAAATATGTCTAGGGTCAAACGTCCTTCCGTAGTTGTAATGTGGAAGTTAGAAGACGGAGGTGTGAGCTCAAGTGTCGTCCTCGTCACTTGACCATGGTGAAATATTACGAGGTTCGTGGCCAAACGTCTTTGAGTAGCTGAACAGTTCGACGTTAACATTCACTCACTCACTCCCTCTACAAATTTAGTCGAAACACTTTTTTTTCATTTTTGATTTCAGTTCCGACAAGTCGTCTTCACAAAGTTTCGCGCCATATTGATTTTAGTTTGCTTTCTGATTTGTGTCAAAGAGCCTTCTAACAGTGTATTCCTTTGCAAATGAGAACTACAGTTTTTACATATCAGACACGCCAAGGTTGAGGGTTCGACCCAGGCCCAAGTTGGTGGATTTTCATGATGCTGAAAAGTGGCAGTGATCATGTCGTATGATTATACGGCAGGTAAAAGATCCCTAGAGTGCCTATTTGGCTTGGGTGCTCTCAACAAAATTAAAAATCCTAGCACAGGTTCACATTGTCAAGAGCTCAGGTGCTCCATGTGGGAAGGAAACTGGGCGTCAAAATTACTTGCGGTGATTGGTATCCGCCTATATGGTGCCGCACAAAGGTAAAACACCAATCGGCAGACGATTAGATGTAAAAAAATCAGGCACAATATTTTATTCTTGCAGAATTAAAATTTAAGAAATATGTTGTTGTTTTTTTTTTGTCCCCAGCTCAGATATGCAAGTTTACAAAACAGGAAGATTTTAGATCATTGCAACAGCTAAAAGTATACAAAAAAAGAAGATTTTACATAATTGCTACAGCTATATACAAAAAAAATTCTGACATATAATAAAGCTTAGGTAGTTAACATATAAAAAAAAATGTAAAACCAAATATCAAAGCTGCATCTACATAAACTTGTTTGAGTCAGCGCTTTTTTTATAAAACATTTTAACATTAAACAAATCCTCTAGTCAAAACCTTTAAAAGGAAAAAAAAAGACTTCCAGTCTTTTTTTTTTCTTTTCTTTTTTCTCCCTAAAGATAAAATGGAGAAAAAAGAAAAGCAAAGACAAAATACGCAATAAAGGGAGAAAAATGGAGAGCTTCAAAAAATTTTGTGGCTTTTTGAAGAAGTACAGAAGTAAATGTCAACCGGCAGCTGCAACGCTGTTATTTACCAGTGGCAAAATAAACTTTCATAGAACTTTTGACAAGCCGACTCTTTTTTCCTCTCCTGTCATTTTAAACAAATACATATCTGTCTTCTAGTACCGTATTTCTCGTTGGAAGGAAAAAATATCTTTTCCAGATAGTACCTCTTAATAAACAGGAAAAGTATAGAATTCAATAATAAAATATTTTAAAGAATTATTTGTGTTAGTAACATTATAGTTGCTTTAAGGTATCCTACTGGTTGCGACAATTTTCGTTTTAAAAAAGGGAAATATGGAGATTTTTTGTTTGGTTATTTTTAGATTTGCTTAGTGCATTTTAAGAAAAATGTGCTAAAATTAAGAACAGAAAAAGAAATTATTACTAAAATGGGTAAAGATAGGTAAAAATTGACAAAAAATAGCATAAACGCGGCCCATTCTGCATCAAAGGTTTATAAACAAATTTTCAATTTTTTCAATCTAATATGTTGCTTATATTATTAAATTTGAAATAACCTTCAGGATAAGAGATAGTTTCCTTTTTACAAAAACTAGAGCACTTTATCTCGGTTACTATATGAAAATTCTTAAAAAGACAGTGATTATATTCACATAAGGGACTGTCAATTTTGTAATAAAACAGTGACTGATAAATCTGAAAGTTAAAACAATTCTACTATTATGCAGAACTTACAAAAAAAAATTTCAGTTAATTATGTTCAAAATTTTTTAGCAATTCCTGACCCTGTTTGATTATTTTCAAAAAATCATATTTCGATTAAAACGCGCTTTAAAGTATGACATCTTGCTTAAAGTAATGGCATCTGCTTTTACTAAAACACTTGTAGTTTTTGTTCTAGTAAACGGAAATTGATAAACGTGGTATTTTTATACAAGGGGTGATCAAATGAAAAGGTACGAAACGACACGGTGGGTACAAATATAGACTTTATTCAAAATATACACCATAGGCCTGAGCACAACGATCCCACTGATGAACAAGCCGCAGGATTCCTTGTTCCCAGAATTCCTGTGGCTGTGACGAGACCCAGTCCTTCACAGTGTCCTTGAGTACGTCGTCCGAGTTGAAGCGCTTTCCTTTCAGGTGTTTCTTCAGTGGACCAAACACATGGAAATCGCAGGGTGGCATGTCCGGACTGTAGGACGGATGGTTCAACGTCTTCCATTGGAACTTGTCCAGTTCCATTTGTGTGACTCTGGAGACGTGTGGACGCGCGTTATCATGGAGCAGAACCACACTCTCCGTGAGCATCCCCGGTCTTTTGTTCTTGATGGACCTGCGTAGGCGTCGGAGTGTCTCACAGTACACATCGGAGTTAATGCTTTTTCTGTGCCGAGTCATTCTGTGCTCGCATCATTTGGACGCCGCTTTTTATAAGAGCCTTTGCTCTCTTCTGCGCATGCGGGGACCCGCGCATGTTCCGATCCGAGTCAGAGTCTCCAATGGCATCCCGAGATGTCTCGCTACATTCTGCCTTGGCGGAATATGCAAATATTTAACTGTTTCATTTTTATATCGTTTCGTACCTTTTCATTTGATCACCCCTTGTAAAACAAATAATATGGCCCATAAATAAAATCATAAAAAAAAATTTGTCAATTTTTGACAAAATTCGCAGTTTTAGGGTAGTCGGATACATTAAGACTTCGTGAAAAATATTCGTGTTTGGGAAATCCCACTGCAGGTTTTTGAATATATTATTTACTATTTCTAAAGAATAATTAATGTACAAAATTTAGTGTACTTTTATTTTAGATAATATAGTAAATGATTAAAAAAGTTAAATTTGTTCTGGTATTAATTTGACATCAATACACTACGCGTTAAGTTGTTGATAAACGCTAAGTGTGTGTATTTGTGTGTGTGTTTTGCACATGAGAGATAACATAACAATATGGTTACCTTGATTCGTTTTGGTAATAATCTTGATATATAATTAATAATAAATAATTATAATAGGTAAATTACTTATTAATAGATTACCTTGATTATTTTTGGTACTGTGTGTGTGACTTTCATGATTATTACGTATATTATAACTACTTTTTCAACAGTTTATATATTTATGGTGGTTACCCTATTAATTTCACACACACAGGCGATTTTAGTTCAATTTTCTTACAAATTGAACCATTTCCATACGTTGTTTATACTGCTGCTTTCTTGCCGTTTACTCGAACATGGATATTTTGAACATTATTAATGAATACCAGAATCTTTCTTTAAAAAAAGTATATGAGGGCTCCGTTTTCAATTTTTATGGGCCAAAAGTATTTCCAAATTCGCTCTTTTTGTCTATTCTCTATATTCTAAGCGTTTCTTTTTTTCCCCCTCTCACGCATTACTTGATTTAGATTTCACTTATTTCGGTCATGAAATATGGACAATGTGACAATGAAATGAAAATTGTTTGCAGACAGGATAAGAAATTTTACGGCCATATGTTTTTTTGCAGACCTTACGGTGTGTAAATTTTGCGCTGCCTTGAAATTAAATCTATCAGGCTTAATTCTTTTTTTGCTGATATAAACTTTTTCACGAATTTCCTCTTTACTTTATTTCAATTTTACTTTTGATTTCTGAATTTTTAATCGTTCCTAGTTCAATGAAGTTCATTGAAAGCTAGGGATTTTCTTCACCGCTTTATTTTTATTCGTTTTCATTTTTCACGAATTCCATTTTTCGTAGTTTTTCTGCTTTTCTGTCCGGTGTTTCTAAATTTCTCATTCTACTTGTATTTTTTTAGAATCCTATTAGTTCTATTTTTTTTCAATTTGTTTTCCACAAAAATTAAGTGCATTTCTGCTTAATTTACCTTTATCTTCCTTTAAAATCAATATATAATTTAAATATTTCGTAAGGAATAAGCTATTATTTAAAAAAAAAATTCAGGTCTATTTCTTACAAGGGGAGGGCATGACTAAGCAAATTCGTTTGGGGACGAGACTTTGTGCAATAGTAGTACTGCCCTCAGGGTGTTCATCCCTCAATGTAACTCCACCGATTGGCCAGCCAATTCGGAGAACATAGCCTTCGAAATTCATGCTTTGCTTATATGCAAGATATTTCTCCTTTTCTTCAGCATCGCCGTAGCGTGGGTGGCAAGATAACGGAGTAGCATGCGATAGGTCAAAGTTCGAATCTCACGATCGTCTAATTTGCTGTTTTAATTCCTTTTTCTCCAATTGATTTTGTTATTAATGTAGAATTAAATAAATATATTTTTATAAATGGCACATTGTTTATTAAATGATAATGTATATAATTATGGTAATTATTTTACTTTTTAAAATAAAAAACAACTAATAGTTATGACAGTCATACTTATAAATAAAAAGTAAATATAAAAATAATCTAATCTATAATTTAATCTTGAAACTTCTCTTTATTCCATATGTATTGTTGGATTGATTATCAATATTTTTCAATTCTACTATAAAAATATTAAAAATAAGATTTATGAAGGGAATAAGTATATAATTAGCCCAGTGGCTGAGTGGAAGTGTATCGCACTGGGGGTTCCACGTCAGACTGACCACCTGACGGGTACATAGGTTAATGCACTTCAGGTCACGAAACCTGAGGTGGGCACATTAGGCCTTGGCCCTCTGTGGACTGTTGCGCAACGGAATTTAGTTTAGCTTGTTAAGCTTTTATATATAATTGAAATTAAATTAAAAAACTGAACGAACATAAAATTTTTTCTCAGAAACAAAACAAAAAAAAATTAATAAGAATGTTGTTTTAAAGCATGAAGTGTGCGATAACGACATCGATAAGAACAGCTTTTCTGTTCTAAAGAGTATACTCCATTTCTGAATAAAATTCATTTTAAATATATGACTTCTAGTAATATGGCTTCTCATTAAAGTTTTGATTAATAGCTGGGGAACACAGAATGAAGGATGTTAATTACATTAGTGGTATCTTCCAAATTCGTCACTGGTTAGAGAGAATAGTTTAAATTAAATTATCATAATTAACGCATTAAACCTATTATTTTTACTAAAATGTCTAGAGTTTTACTACGATATTATTGTGTGCTATCATTTTGACTATTTTAGAAATATCTAATATTTGTGCGTATGAAATTTAACAGCATATTCATTACAAATACATCTTACTTCAGTGAAATCGAAAAATTTATGGAGGATATCAGTGTTGGATTTGGTTAAATCTTTCCTGCCCTCATATTCGTAGAGGGGTTGAGTCACGTTCAATCTGTCGAGGATCAAATTCATTAAGTTGGTGTAGTGTGGAAGTTTTGAGGGGGGTTGTTAGATCAGGTGCAACCCTCGTCATTTGTCTGTGGTTTAAAAATACGAAGTCCGTCGCCCGTAGTTCTTGTGTTGCCTTACATTGCAATGTAGATCAAATCAAATCCAAATATAAGATTCAAATATGTAGAGCATAGATTTTTACTGGGGCAGAAGCTCATATTGTTTCATCAATATGCGCTGAAATTTTGAGAATTGTTCACCAAATAACGTAAAAAGAAGGCTTAAAACACTGCTTTTAATCATTTTCAGGTGGAATTTTATATCATGCTTTCTTTATTTATGTAAAATGACAGTTGTAACATTGTAAAAGAAAGCTGAAAAATTGAAGGTTGGGTGATCTGTGGTAGGAATTAGTTTCATTTCCGAGCATTTTAACTTCGGTCTGGGAAAGAATTAAAATTCGACGTTAAGAAAAGATTCAACGAAAAATGAAAAATTCGACGAAAAAAAAAATCATAATAAAGTGTTAAATAGTGTACATATTGAAATGGGGATTGAGAGGGAATAATTGGAAATATTGTTAGACAGGCCGACATGCCTACTCTTCAACACAACATTAGAGATTCAAAAATCAACACCAGCGAAAACTTTTTTAAAAAAATCGGAGTAAATTTGTATCTGCCAATGATAAACATATTATTACAAGAACACCCTCTTTTTTGAAACGTGCATTTTCAGCCCTGAATATTACAGAGTTAACATAAAATAAGTATAACATAGAGCAATATAAATGCATTACACATCCAAATACAGATTATTTAAGCTATTTTATACAAAATTCGTAACAGTATGTATAAATTTCTGCACTCTTGGGTTGTGCATATTATTTCTCAAATTCACATTATCAAAAATGTATATTGTGACCTTAACCTCTATATTTAAATAAAAAACTTATACTGGGAATAATATTAAAATAATAACAATGCAATTATAAAAACTTAATTATAATTCTTATTTCGAATAAAATTTTAATATTAGCTGTAATAGCTGAATGCAAATGCGTGTGAAATTTAACTAACTATTCAAGACTAATTCCAAAACACATTTATCTTTTATATAATTATGTTTATTTTTTTTAAAAAAAAAACGGAAATGATGACAGGTTTATAGATTAAAAGAAAATTTCATTCTTGCAAAACAATCGGTCCAAATAAATTAATTTCTTAATACATTTTGTCATTTTTAAAGTAAAATAATAAATCATGAGGATCTTTTTTATAAAATTTAAAGTAGTAGTTTTGTTTTATTTCGCTTAGGACTATTTGATAAATTAGTATTTCACAACTTGTTAATTAATAATGACATATATAAGCAAGTAGTAATAAACAGAAATGGTTTTATTATTTTTTTTGGCATAGGTGAACATATTGTTTATGGATTATATTTTCACATTCAGCCGGCAGGATGGCGTTGTTGGTTTGTCGCTGGTCTTCCGCAACTTTAGGTGCAGAAGGTGTGTTTAGCTTGGGTGCTCTCGGCAAAATTAAATCCTAGTACAAGTTCGCATCATCAGAGCTCAGGTGCCTCCCTCTTGGGAAGAAACTGGGCGTCAAAATTACCTGCCGTATTTGGTATGCACCTATATTGTGCCGCACTAAAGAGAAACCAGCTTCCGGGGAATATACTAGGTCTGCAATGATAAAACACCAATCTGCAGCTCATTAGAAATAAAAAAAAATTCTCATGTTGATTCACAGTGTGATGGAAATTAAACAAAATCGGATCATTGAAAAACCATTTGCATGTATCTAAAAGTCAAGCATCCATCAAAAGTATTTTTTTACCCTTACTGACATCAAAGAAATCTGCCTTCAAAGGACAGTTTCTTAGGTGAACAACAGGACTTCTTTTACGGCATACGTCAATTGGAATGAGGTTTTTTTTTTAAATGGAGCTGCTTTAGGCGCGAGAGTGAATAGGAAATTTGCCCAGTTTTGCGTTAGGGTGAAAAGGCGAACGCAAGTAGTGATTCCCCCCCCCCATCCACCCGAATCGTCTCCATGGTGAGGAGATGGCGAGCGGAAGGAAAAGAGAGCGGGGGACGTAACGTGACTAGCGTCATATCCGTGAAAAAGCTGGACGATAGCTAAGGGGGAATTGCGTTAGAGGTATGGAGTGAAGCATCTTGCTGCTTTCTGTGAGTAATGCATTAAGTTTATATTATTAATTTTCATTTCCATTGAATTAAAATTAATTTTAGTCAGAATGCCTAGGTAGAATTGTGCATCAAAAGTATATCTTGCTGCTATGGACGAAAGGCACTTAGGTATTGGTGACATTAAGTGGGTACCCTTGCTACTCTCGTAACGAACTTTTATTTTCGAAGTTTTTATGTAATAAACGTGCCGTTTTCAACGAATAAACGCACACAAAATATTACTATTATATGGCTCTTCCCGTTACGGGAGTGTCTGGGACATTGTGTATACGTCACTAACGTTCGCGCTAGAATCGCTACGGATAGCGTCTTGTAAACAAACACTGTGACTTCTATTAGTGATGCATTAAGTTTATATTATTAATTTTTATTTCCATTGAATCAAAATAAATTCTGGTCAGATAGCCTAGAACAAATGCAAAAAGAGAAAAAGATTTTCGTGAAAGTAAAAAAAGGGACAACTAGCAGCAAGTCCAGTCCAATGTCTGTATATCACCAGGTAGTTCTACCGCAGCTTTTATCATTTTCATTCATAAAGTTTTAGTGCTGTACACACCAGGGGCTGCTGCAATCATTGGATCCGGTTATAATTAAAAGCAGATTGTCTTAACTGGAGACTTTAATGTTAATTTAGCTTCAGTAGAAGCAAAGCCATTCATTGAATTCTTGAAACAAACACTGAATTTGACAATGAATACTGATTCTAGAGGAGTAACAACAATATACGGAACCACGATTGATGCGCAGTTTCTCCCGTCTTCTTGATTGACTACAATCGAGGATTTTTATATCCTACTTCAGTTACCACACACCTATTGTGTTTTTCTTGGAAAATGATGATGCAGAAAATTGAATAAAAATATTATTTTCATATAATGAATGAAGTTCGCATTTTATTTGATTAAAGTAATTTCTCACAGCAGTTTTATTTAGATCTATTCCTGCATTTACGGTCAACGTCGCCTAAGAAGTTTCACTTCCATCGCGTGGCTTTCCACGTTCTTTTTTTTATTATTATTTCAAGAATATTTCATATCAATACACTAATTTAGAATCGCTTAGGAGAGGGGACCATGGAAAATAGATCTCATTCATAAATAAGAAGAAACTACTATTTCTTTTTCGAATTTTTTTTCCAATCTTTATTTCATATCTCTTTAAGTTATAGCGAAGGAAAAAAGAATGTTACAAGGTCTGTACTTTGTATCATATAATGGTTACATCGAGGATCAGAATCCCTTACAAATTGATTTTTGGACTCTCTTTAGAATTGAGAATAAAATCTGATAAGAAAATTGAAAAAGGTATTTTATTTTTGAGACATTTTTTCGGCATAAAATGATTTTATTGGTTCGATAAGCTGAAGAGGGATTTTATCATAAGGTTTTATTCACATGCGTGATATTCTTAAGAAATTATTAGAAATGATATTACAGTATAAGTTAATTTTCCTTGTAGAGTTCTTTTATGCATTAAGAGATCTTCATTTTCAGTATTATTCAATTCCTACTATTAACTCGCACTCTCTCTCTATTTATCTTGTTCAAATTTTCAATCGTTAATAAAAGGCATTTTAATGCACTTTATTGAGCTGAAATTTAATAAACACGATTTTTTTGGATGACAATACAGTAATTAAATTATAATTAATAAAAATTAATAGATTAAAACTATTTATTCAAAGAATTACAAATACAGACACGTTGGCATTAGTTTTGGCGACTTAGTGATCATTTTGACGACTTGTTTCAAAACTAGAAAAGGGTTTTTTCTCACTTTTTAAAGCGCTCTTTTGAGCTGAAATTTTCTATACACTATTGTTTTGGGTAACAATACGAAAATTTAATTATAATTAATTAAAATAAATAGACAGAAAATAATTATTTAAGAAATTACAGACACAGCCACGTTGGCCTCATTTTTAGCGACTTGGTCAAACTTTAAAAAAAAATTTTTCCTCACGTTTCAAATCATTAAGTTGAAACAAACATTTTATGAAAATGGTTGTTTTGGATAACAATACGATACTTTTAAGATAATTAATAAAAAGTAATTGCCACTTAATGTTGTATCCCTACCACACACACACACATATGTATATACTACATATTTATATTAATTGTAACTATTTAATAAAAGTTAGCTAAAATAAATATTTTTTGCTGATTTAAGTAGGAATTGACTTAAATTTTTTTATATTACTTTTTTTTAGAGAGTAAAACTATTTGATTGTGTGTGTGCTATACAATAAGATATGTTGTTATTTTTTATGTTATTGAATATTATGAGTTACTATTAAAAAAACAAGTTATATTGAAATACGTTAAAAAAGAGCTTAGGAATATTGCAAAATAGTTTTATACTTTGTCGGCCTAATTATTAGAATGTGTTATTCCTTCTGAGCCGCTAATTTGATGTAGAAGTGATACGCGCCAAGTTGTTGTTTATGTTCGCCAAGATGGGCGCTAATATTACAATATGGTTACCTTGATATTTTTATCGTGTGGTAATGTGGTTGTGCCATGGATTACTTTTTTTTCCCGCGGTAACAATTTCAGACGATTTTAATTCGATTTCTGCTGTATTAATTTCAGACGATTTTAATTCGATTTCTGCTGTATTAATTTTAGACGTTTTTAATTCGATTTCTTAAAAATTTTGATCCTTTTGATTGCATTTGTTCTACAAGCTACTACTTCAGACTTCTGTTGTATTTTGTGCTATTTTTGAATATGGTTATTTCTAATATCTTTGGTGAGTACCAGGATATTTTTTAAAAGAATAATTGCTGTGCCTTTAATTATTTCTATGATCGCACATTTCCACTTTATTTTACTTTTTAATAATGCTTTTTTGAACGTTCTTTGTTCGATGAAATTCATTAAAAGAACTTGCAGTTTTTATTAAAGTTGCACACTTATTAATTCATATTCATTATTAAATTTAATACATATTATGTAATTATTTTATTTATAACATTATATAATATAATAATTAATATATGTAATAGATTTTTACATAACTTATATATAATAATTATTTTTTACTTCACTTTTTTATAAATGTACAAATGTTATATTTGCAATTATTATTATTATTATTATGTTATATGAGCATTATTATATTTAATGATTATATTATATGAATATTATTATATATAATAATTATTATTATTTAAAAATTACATGCATATTATCATACATCATAATTGCTATTAAATTATATTATATGATTATAAAATATATTACATAATGTTATAATAAATAACTTTTATTATATTATATTGATATTCATTATTGATTGATGTTGGTTACTTTTAATCTAAGCCTATATTCTTCATTTGAAATATATTTCAAAATAGTTATTTAGAATAATTTTCTTAGCTATTTGTTACCTCTTGGCTTTTATCTTGGTTTCCATGTCACTCGACAACAGCCGCTGCTTGGTTCGATTAAGGAATTGCGCCAAACGGCGCTTGGCGCCCGTCGCACTCCTATATCGAATTATTTCCTCTTGGGAGTTACGCATTCTGATAATTAGGCACATGATATAATTGAGAAGTTAATGAGATTAATTTAAATTATATTATATTGATTAATTTAATAATTATATTTTTAAATCAAACTGTGCCATTAGTTAAAGTTATGAAACAAGCGATTTATTAGCAGTAATTCAAATAACTTTTGTTGTAATAATCAAATAATCTTTTAAATATTTTTGTGTAGCGTCGTTGCAGTTATTTTGTATTGTATACTTATTTTTATGGCTTACGTTCAGTGTAAAATGTGTACAATGCACTTCATGGAAACGATTTTGTAATTTATTTTCGCGTTTTCATTTTGAGATAAAATTTTAACAACTTCAGAGTAATCGTCTGCTAATATTTTCTTTTGATTGAAATGTAAAATTAAAAATTTATTTTGAAAGTAACTCCTAAAATTGGTAGATGGCTCGAAGGTACGTAAGTGTGCTTGCTTTCTGCGGAGAAATATTCGTATCAACAAATTATGAATCGGTGTAAAAATTTCTGTTATTGCATTTAAAAAAAAAGGTAATTATGAAGTCTGAAAGGAAAAAAACGTCTAGATCAAAGTAAAAACGAAAACATGACCACGAAACCTTATCGTAAGACTGTTCAAACACAGAAGAAAGAATTCAAGAAAGTGAATTCTCTGATGAAATATGTGTATTTAAGTGACTGTAATAAAAGAAGGTAAATTTTCTTTCGCTGAACTGACTGGGATGACCGTAGGAAATGGCTTCGTCAGTGTACATAAATATCTTAGAACCAATTTTTGTGAAAAAATTAGTCTTATATTTGTGACGTATCTATCCGCGATTCCACTAATACTCAAGGGATTCTTCTGGGGGGGAAATATTTTATTTCAACCAACTTTCGCCAAGTAAGAAAGCGTGATTATGTAAATGAAGTATATTATATAAATTCTGTTTTCATCAGTTTGAGGAGTTGGCAAGTTGAAGTTAGCAAAGAGTTGGCGAGTTAGTTTTTTAGTTGAAGGTTGAAGGATCATGGAATTATTAAGAGATTCTGGAGTTTGTCCATGAAAAACGATTACGGAGAGTGGATTCAACGACAGTGATTAAATCCAGATTAAGATCTCCGGCAAGATTCAAGTGTAGAATCCGCTTCATAAAAGTATAGGTACCGTGAGCCTTGTTCAATTAGAAGTTAGTTTATGAGTGTGTGATGTAGTTTATATTAAGCGTATTTAAGCTATCGTAGATTCAGTTGAGGCTCCATAGTAGCATCCTCGTGTTATTGAATCTCACCTCTATGCTCTACTATTTGATTATTTATCTTAATTAGATAGTTATTGTGTGTGATTGATATTTTGGTAACAATAAATTAATTAGATTGAAATCATGTCTGTTGATTATTCAGTTTCTCCCACACACCTAGCCGGGTCTGCGGATAGACAAGGGGTTTCAGATGGAAGTAGGAACCGTCCGGCATTACATATTGAAAGATTATCGATAAATTTGACCTTCATATGGACAAAGCATCTAGTCACCGCTTATGTAGCAAAGAAATAATCAGAAACAGGAATAGAGTATATCACATTTAAGGAAACACCTGTTAAATCGCGTGACGTCCCTTCAATGGATTTTTGTGCTCCCGGTTTATTAAAACGAACCTAAGGAAAACGCATCCAAGAAACACTGAGCGGAAAAGGCCAATTCTACTCCATTCCTTTGGAAAACGGTTCAAAAGAAAAGGAGTAAAATTGTCATGATAGTACTAAGAAAAAAATTTACTTTCACGAAAATCTCGAGCTAAAGCTATTGTAAGAAACCATGACTATCAAACATAAGCAAATCACCCCCTCCCCCCTCAAAAAAGTGGCGTTTATAGATAAAAATTAACCCTTAAAATCGTTTCCATGAAGTTCAAATGACCTTCTGTAATATCAATTAAAAATAACATAACTTAAATTTGCTCACCTCTTAGATTTTTTTAAAAATAGCTAATATAATTGTGCCATATCATAGGCAAATTCCCTTCACTATATCCATCAAAACAAAATATTCCATCTCATCGCTGTTTAAAATCTTTATTTCTCCTCATTGGAATCGATAACTTAAGAAGGACAAAAACCAAACAAAGCTCACATTTCAAAACGTCCAGTTTGACAACTTAATCCAGTTATATCCAGACGCGTCAAAGTTAAAATAAAATTCCAGACCTCTCTGAAATTTACGAATTAAATATTTCCTTTACAAGCAGAGTTACAGAGTATCACTCAACTCTTTTGTTAATCTCTTGCGCCAAATTAAATTGGCGTAATCCTGAAAGGCAATTATTTTAATGAAAATAGCTCGTCTTAATCTTGTTTAAAAGTTTAAATCATCTCCCGTAATTAATGCGAGATAGCTAGCTGCTAAAAGCAGCTTTCAGGCGTCTCAGCTAAAAGGCTTGACATGATTAAAGGCAGATTTTGACCTTATTATCGTGTACGCCTATTTACTAAACTCAGTCAAGAGTAAACTTTGTCTGATATAGGAACATTTAAGTATATTAAATACAGTGAAAATGCTTAACACAAAATTGAGGGGACTGAAATATTTTTCCGCGTTAAAAGAATCTCGTGTCAAAGGATATTGGAAACAAGTAATATTTAAAAAAAATTAAGTCAATTCCAACTTAGATCATCAAAAAAAAGTATTTTAGTTACTTTTTATTAAATAGTTACAATTAATATAGATATGTAGATACATATGACAAAATCACACTTTAAGAAGTAACTGATTTTTATTAATTAGTATTAAAGTATCGCATTGCCATCCAAAAAAATCGTATATAAAAATTTCAGTTCAACTGTTTAGCATTAAAAAGTGAGAAAAAAATCTTTGAAAAATTTGACCAAAGTCGCTAAAAATGAATCCAATGTGTGGCTGTATCTGAAATTCTTTAAATAATTATTTCAGTCAATAATTTTAAAGAATAAAAATTAAATTATCATATTGTTATCCAAAACAATAGTGTATATTAAATTTCAGCTCAAATGAATGCTATAAAATGAGAGAAAAAACCTTTCAAGTTTGACACAAGTCGCCGAAAATGATGCCAACGTGGCTGTATTTGTAATTCTTTGAATAAATAGTTTTAATCAATTAATTTTTACTAATTATAATTAAATTACAGTATTGTCATTTAAAATAAGCGTGTATATAAAATTTCAGCTCAATTGAGTTCGTTAAAATGCATTTTTTAATGGTTAAAAATTTGAGCAAGATAAATATAGAGAGAGTTTGAGCTAAAGCAGGAATTGAAAAAGCATATATTCAACAAAACTAAGTTCATTAGAGTACATTTTATTTACATTGATGAGTATATATGCACGTATTGAAAAAAAATCAATAAAACAAAAAAACATTCGCAAGAATTTTATGAAATTAAATACAAAATTTTTAAGTTTTGAAAAACAGAACAAAACATATCTATTGAGTTTTTAGAAAATGAACTGATATTTACTTTGCATTGTTTTTTAGCATCAAATTGTCAACATATTGTATGATCTCATACATTTTTATTTCTTTCACTATTGAAAACTGTACTTACTTTTTATGATGTTTCTCAATTCGGACTATGTGGGAACAATAGCTGCATTATTCATTTCATTTTCATCACCGGAAATCTGCATCAATGAAATTGTTTGAGCTTTAAAGAAACTCCAACAACAAACATTTTGTCTGCCATAATTGGGGCTGTGCATACATTATCTATAGCCGGGGTGGGCATTACGTCGATCGCGATCGACCGGTGGACTACCAAGACATTTTGAGGTGATCTCTTAAAAATTTTATCAGTTTTTAATTATATACGGACAATTCAAGGTTGGCTAAAAATACGCAGACTAAGCCTTTTACTGATTGTAACAACAAAAACTAGCTTTAGATAAAAATGTTTTATTTTTTTATGGATTTTGAATTGTTTCACAATAAATGTGTATCTTTTGATATAATTATATTTAGAGGTATTATTATTTAGTTTGTATCTTGCGTTTTGCTTAAAACGCGGTTTTAAAAGTCTTTTTTTTACTTCAGTTCTGTAGACGTGTGTGTGTGTGTGTGTTTAGGTTTATAACTGTGCATATTTTTGAAATATATATTATATAAATATATATTCCGTACTTATATATATATATATATTATTAAATTTTATTACCCTTTCCTTACCTTACCGCACCTACGACATTGGGCAGTAGCGCACACAGGAATTTTTAAGGGGAAGGGGGTCGAGGATTGAAGGTTTACCATTCTCGTATCATACCCCAATATACAGCCAAACATATTTTATTTTATTTTGTCTATTTTCGGGAACAAAAAAACAGCAAAAAATAAATTATTGAATAAATAATTAACATTAATAAATAAAAATATAACTAATAACAAATACTTAATTACATTTTACATACTATATACATGGGACTATAATGAATCGGAAAAAATGAAGGGTTATGAGGAAGGGTCCGTACCCACGTCGACCTCTCCCCCGCCCTTGTGTGCGCCACTGACACTGGGTGGACTGCAACTCCTTGAAAAAATTACAAGTAGCCCGCGCCCTGGAAAAGTCTGCCCACCCCTGATCTACAACAACGAATTCTTTCGACGAAACGGTAGGACAGTCCAATAATACAGAATCTCTCTCAAGCATTTCATTTGGTGTTTTCCGTATTTTTAAGATGATGAATATTTTTGCAATGAAAAGAAGGACAGAAAATTTAAGAAAAAATTACAAAGTAAATGTCCGAAACATTTTATTAATTCAAACAAAAGTACTCTAATTACGTTTATACATAAATTTTTATTATTTACTTAAATAAGTATTTATCCTCTGAATGATTTTTTTGCCAGTATATCATTTTCTTTTATGACGGAAATTTCGGAGGAAGAAATATCCTTCATTTTGAACTTTATGGTAAGGCCGCAGCTAAAGTATCACCATTCAATCTTGTTTTCTCACTAGTCGAAAAATCGTTACCAATTGAAATAATTCTTTTAACAGCAGCATTAGTTCCAGGGCAGCAAAGCATAAAATCAACAAGAACAAACAAATTTTAATACAGAATGTGTTCATTTTTGAAAGAGTTAAATATTTCCACCCATCTTTTATCAATATCAACACATTGACTTTCCATTGTTCTAATTTTTCAGAATTTAAATATAAATTTGTGCCGTCACATCACCCCTGTAATTAAAGTAATATGTATATATGTAGATGAATTCCAAAAAGAAAAAAAAATTCTTAGCTTGTTTTGGCTTTCAGACACAGCATTAGGGTTTGCAATCCCGTGTCATATTTTCCATCCCTGAATTTCGGGATTATATTATCCAAATCCTGGGATCCCGGGATTGGTCCTGGGATTAGGATTGGACTATTTATTAAAAATGCTTACATATAAGCATAGTTGAAATTGCATAATAAAGCTGAAAATATTGTTAAAAATGATTTATTATTATTAATCAATAAAAAAATTTATTCATCATAAAATACAAATAAAAATAGTACATAATGAAATTATAAAAACAGCATTTCTTCATTTTTTGTGTTTCTGTAAATAAGCTTATAACAACACAGCTCCTTCAAACTTTTATCGTTGGAATGGCTTCTTATTTTTGTTACAAATTGTCTTGCCGTAGAAAATGCACTTTCGAATTCTTTACTAGTAGGTATTATCGTCATTAAAGAGGAGCATGCTCTTTTCAGGTAGTCACCACCTCCATTTTCAAAAAAAGAGACTTTTTTTTTGAATTTTTGATGACAGTGTCTAAAATCTAATAGACTGCATTGGTGCATATATCTCTTTGATAACTTATTTAGTTCTTCTGCTACACTTAATGGTTTTTGTATATAAATTGATCCAGTTATTGAATCAGAATGTGAATCAATTTCAAGTGTTAACTCATTTGAAATTGAAGATCCAGTTGCATGAGCTGTTAGTAATGCAATTGGATTTGAAGTGTCTTAAGTCTTCCAAGCAGGTCCGCTATTAATTAATGGCATTTAATTGAAGAAGGAACTGTGACAAAATCTATTCTTGTGATGTTGCTTATATTATTGTATAAGCATTGCAGTGAGCCACTTAGATCTTTGCGACGTTCTCCCATACTGTGCATATATATTTTTTTTTTTTACATATAACACTTATAATTGCGCAAAAAATTCTACGCACATATTTCATAAACAGAATATAAATTTTTGAAAAATTAAATTCTTAGAAAATTCTAATGAGAAATTTTTTTAAATATAATTCAGACAAAAATTAAATCCAGGAATTAGTTATTTTAATCCCGGGATTTTGGGATTGGAAAAACCACCGGGATCCCCAGAGGTTTCGGAATTCCGGGGCTGAAAACCCTACTAGATATCTTCCAAAAATTCTAAATGCCTCTGTCTAGATTAGCTGACACCGGACATCCTGAGGGTGGGAGAAATATCCGTTTTCTGACCAAACTCGAGATGGGGCGAAAGTTACAGAAGAAAATAAGAGAAAACATATGAAATATCACGGTTTAACATACACACCCACCTCGAACCCTTCAAGGTTCAACACGTAAGAAAACTGACATTAACCGTATACAGTTCAAAAAATAGTAAATAAGATACATTAAATGTAATACCAGATTCACAATACTTTGAAAAAAATTCTAAACATAATTCAGACAAAAATAAAATCCCGGGGCTGCAAACCCTACACAACATTGACCACAGTTGACAGGGGAAACTTATTTTCCAACTCACCCTCGTACAATGATCCTATAGCTAAATAGACTAATTTGAACTTATTTATAACTAAAAGACTGTTGCACTGATCGTTAAAAAAAAGACTTAAAACACCTAATAATGTAATATAATGGTTAGCTTGTGTTATGTTTAATAATTATTTCTTTTTACAACGAGGATTTTCTGACAACACACGAACCACCTGCAATACTTATTGTATGTCACTATGCATATGAAGAAGGAAAAGAAAAAGATAGTCTTTATGACAAACTTTTTGGAAACTAAATTTCTAGTGTAATGGGGCATAAAAAAATTTTCCGGAAGTAATATCACACATTCAAAGAGATTATGTTTAAACGTGATGAAATGCATGCAATTTGTCATTTTAACTGTGTATTATACCAAATTCTGCAAAAGCAGAGATAAAAAAAATAATGTTGCTAGGATACTCCTTTTAAAATCAAATGCCAAAACCATTTTCTTCGCTATTTTGGTCTCACATAACAATTTTATTGCTGCTAATTAAGCTAATCAGAAGGATTTTGAATGTTTTGAAAAGGGTCAATTTATCATCCCGAAACGCATCAGTAAATGTAAAATCGATAGTATCGTTGATATAAAGGAATGCTATTTCCTCACAATGTTGTGAAATACTGTAAAGTGTTCCTAGAACATGTTATAAAAATGGAGGAAATCCATTTTTATTAATATTTTTTAAAAAAATTAATGCTATTCAAATAATTTTAAAGTACTTCAATTAGTTTAAAACACTGCTTCTCAAACTTTCAATATTTGCGATTCAATATCCAATCATAATTTTCATCGCCCCTCCCTCCATACAACAACAATGTATTGAATTCAATAATACTATACTTTGGTGCTAAAGTTACAATACGACTTTAACCTCTTGAATGTCACCGACGTACATAAACGTCTAGCTCAAAATTTTAATTGCCTCGTACGTATATGTACGTCTTCCGATGTACGATCTTTTCTGTGCACTGCTATTCATAAAATTATTCCTAAGGCTTGAGAATGCTATTCTAAGACCTTGACAGTGTTTGTGAAGGATTTACTTATGTATTCCTTTTTTACCCCCACCCCCCTACATCAAATACGCAGAAAACGATGGCATTGGGGAGTGAATCAAGTACCTTTTAATCAACAGTTAAAGGATTATTAATAAACCATACAAATTTTCAAGTTAAGTGTAAATTTTTGTATATATTTTTATATATGACAAACATATATGATATTTTATATATGATATTTTTATATATGATAATTATTAAACTTTTTCTTAACTTAGTGTTACTAAATTAATTTTTAAATACATTGTGCAGTACTGATACATTTATAAGTGAGTTTGTGTACTTTTTTCTTATTACATCAGAACGTATTTTGTTTGTTTACTTTCAGTAAAGTAATAATTTTTTTTAAATAATTTTTGTTTCGACTTTTCAATATACTCCCGCCTCCCTCGTAGAGTTATTACGCCCCCTAGGGGGCACGCCCCACAGTTTGAGAAACGCTGGTTTAAACTGTCAAAAATTTCACTTTATTCGAAATTTAAATTTAGCAACTATACAAGGGTACATTTACAACTGAGGGGGGAGGGATCAAACAGAAACTTAAAGATTCAAAATCTCACACTTTCTCTTTTAGTTGCAATTAAATAAACAACATTTATCTCGAGGGAATAACAAAAAATTTCTGAGATTATCTCGACCGTCGCCAAAAGCCCTCGTGTTGCTGATAAGTGTGACGTTAATATTCACTCACTCACTCACTGAGATTATCTCCATTTTCACGAACTTATGCCGAGATTGTCAAATGGTTATGTTCAAGAACTTGTGGCTCGTGTATCATGATTTTGAGGCTTGATACCATTGAAGATCCACCGTGTAGAGCACCTAGAACTAGAAAATGTTTTCGTGGAACCTAGAACAAGAAAATGTTTCGCCGGAGTACTAAGTAGAAAATGTTTTCGTAAAACCCTAAACTTGGTGTTTTCGTGGAACCTAGAACAAGAAAATGTTTTCGTGAACCCTAGAACGAGAAGAAGTTTTCGTGGAGCCCGAAGACCGAAAATGTTTTCGTGGAACCTAGAACTTGAAAGGTGTTTTGTGGAATCTCCTAGAACAAGAAAATGTTTCGTAGACCCCTAGAACGAAGGTGTTTTGTGGAATCTCTAGAACAAGAAAATGTTTCGATGAACCTAGAACAATGTTTGTTCGCCCTAGAACTAGAAAATGTTTTCGTAGAAACCCATACACATACTTCGAAGAATATATCACAAAATAATATTTAAAATAAGTCAATATGTTACATAATTACTTTGTAAAAATATTATAATGATGTTATGTTATAATTTAAAAATTCTAATCTAACTTTTAATATAATTTACTCATTAATAATATTCATTTATTGATTTAAGTGTCGCCTAGCCATACATTCTATTTAGTAACTACTAGCGTACCTGGTCATGAGTGGTGCTTATCCAAAATTTTTGCAGCTCTTTTCTCGATCTCAAGAAATTTTACCATTTTGCTTGCGCATTTTGGATACGATTAGTATACATACCCTATTAGTAACTAAGGTCTGACGGCATTAAAATGCTTAGAGCTGTGTGAAATATTGCATTTGCATTTTTCATTCTAACCTGTATTCAGGGCTGTTCTTCCGTTAATTTAAATTTTAACATAGAATATGTTATATATTGCTTCTTATTCTTCATTATAGGTGGTTTCTTACCTACAAATGCAAAAGGTGTATTTTCAGCTAAAAAACTATTTAATTTTGCAAGGCATTGTGCTAACTCTAAAGAATATAAAATTATCTCATGGAACCCAAGACAGTAAATAATAAGATTACAATCGATTAAGAAGTATACACTCAAGAGCCAAAACATTATAACCACTTGTCAATAACAGTTTAGCCCACCTTTGGCGCGTAACACAGCATCAACCCGCCTTGGCATGGATGCCTAAGTCGCAGTAGATGGCCGGAACGGGTGTACCAGATGTTTAAGCAACGGCCACGCAAATCCGAGATATTGCGAATTGGTAGTCTGAACTCTGAGCTGCCGTCCCATGACATCCCAAATGTCTTCTATCGGATTGAGATACGGTGATTTACTTGGCTAGGACATTAACTGGAATTCAGCATCATGTTCCTGGAACCACTCCAACACAATTTGAACCTTGGGACAAGGGGCGTTGTCCTGTTGGAACATTCCATTTCAAACTGGTAAAACAGAAGCCATGTAAGAGTGCAACTGGTCCGCAATCATGTTCAGATACCCTGCAGCATTAATGGTCTGCTTTACCACAACCACGGGTCCCAGAGACGCCCAAGAGAACGTGGAATATTATTTAATGTTCCTTGTGTGGTCCGGTACTATTTGATCTACGGACCAGTCCGCAGCCCGAGAATTGGGGATCACTACCCTAGAATAGTGCCTCCCTTCGCGATGAGTGAGTGAGTGAATATTAACGTCACACTGTTCAGCTATACAAGAGGGCTTTTGGCGACGGACCGCGTAATTTTGAACCATGGTCAAGTGACGCGGACGACACCTGAGCTGGCACCCCCTCTCCTAATGACCACACCACACCAACGGAAGAATGTTTGAGCTCTCGACCGATTTAACGTGCATCGCTTCCCTAGACGGCGGGTCTTCAGTAGTACTGGACTCGAACTCATGACACGTTAGCCATGATCCGATACCTTGACCACTTGGCTACCGCGGCCACAGAAAACAGTTTGAAGACCACTGATTCAGAGAAACTTATACGCCTTAAATCGGTCGCAATTCAAAGACCTCTCTGTGGCGTTGTGTGGTAGATTGGAGGGGAGGGTGCCAGATCAGGTATTGATCTCCTCACTCGACCGAGGTCCTGTGTCAATAGCTCTCGTATTTCCTTATAATGCTAAGATAACAAAACACTCACACTTACACAGATAATATCAATTTTTCCCATTATATTTGTATCAAATTATGCAGAATCGAGTTAAATTTTACTTTATACCCAGTTCTAGTATTCAGAGTAAATAAATTAAAATGTCACTTCTTAGAAGTCGTCACGGTAAAGAATGCGTTGCTCACAATGTGTCTGTCAAATGCCCATGGTCGTGAACTAGTAGTCGGAATTGAGACTGTCGAGTCATGGGTTCGAGTCTTGGCATCACTTAAGACTCTCAGCTTAGAAATTATATAACTTAGAGGTAATGTGCCTACCTGAGTGCTTCTCAAACTTTCAGTATTTGCGATCCGATAGTCAAAGATAATTTTCATCGTGCCCCCTTCCTTACAATAACAATGTATTGAATTCGATAATACTATATTCTGACGCATAAGCTACAATGCGACTTTAACATCTTAAGTACCACCGGCGTATATAAACGTTTCGCTCGCCGAAAGCACTGATTGACCTGGACGTGTATATAGGTCTTTCCGAAGTACGATCTTCTCTGTCCATTGCAGTCCATAAAATTATTCCTAAGGCCTTGGAACGCAATAAACAGACCTTGACAGCATTTGCGAAGGATTTTCTTATTTCAAAGGATTTGCGTATTTTTTTTTCTCCCCACCCATACATCACATACGCACGCTTATGTGGAAAACGATGGCATTGGGAAGCGAATCGCGTAACTTTTAATCGGCAATTAAGGGATTAATTATAAACCGTACAAATTAGCAAAATAAGTGTTAATTTTTGCATGTAATTTCACATATGACAAGCCCAAGGGGTCACTAGTTATTATTAAACTTATTTTTATAATATATTTAAATTAATTATAAAATATATCTTGCAGTACTAATACATTTATATACGTTTATTATATCAGTGTAAATGTGTATTTTATTTTTTATTATGTCATAATGTATTTTGCTTGTATTTTCAATAAAGTAATATTTTTTAAAAAATATTCTTTTGCTTTCTACTTTTTAGCATGCTCGCACTTCTTTTGCAGAGGCCTCACGGCGCCCCCCACAGTTTGAGAAACCCTGGCCTACCTTGTAAGTCAAAGGTTGCTGCTTCAATACTGGCTGGAGCCGATAAATTTTCTTGGTGTGAATATCGTAGGCAAACACGTCATATGATTATATGGCATGTAAAATATCTTTTGAGCATCAATTTGGCTCTGGTACTCTCGGTAAAATTAAATCATGGCAATGTATACAACAGTTTGAATTAAATTAATTCAAGCGTCAAAATTTGGTAGTAAGAGTAACCACTAGATAGGCTCTCACAATCAGGCGACTCTGCAAAGGCTTGTGTGTCAAAATGCGGCCCATTCGAAAAATAAAGTTTAGAGATTATACGCGTAAAATCGGTCGATACTCCAAGTTTTCATGCCAGTCGAACAGTGAAGTTCTAGTTTAGCTGATTTCTTTGCTCAACAATAGTTCAAAATTGCAAAGTCCGTCGCCAATAGCCTTCGGGTCAGTTCGAAGTCCATCGTAAATAAAAAATACAGCAATCAGTCCCGTCCTAAACAAATTAATGTGTTTATTGCATATAAAATGACAAAAAAAATTATTTTAAAAAATTAATATATTTAGGGGAAACAAATTTATTTAATATTTTTATTATTAACATTTAGGAAAATTAATAGAAATCGCGTTATATTTATCCACTTAGGCGGTGTTCACTTACCGAACGCCAATTGTGTATAAATACTTCATAAACAGCTCGGTTCAGAGTGATTGTAAAAGTATTCTTTCCGTATTAGAAAAACAGGAAAGCCATTTTCTTTTCAGCGTTTTGATATAAAAAGCCTGAAAGCATTTCCTTGAGAAGCCCCTCTTCAATATATTTTATTTGCACTCTAGAGTTTTAAAGTGAACGGACTGGAGGATGTCGTTACCCCTTGGCATTTAACGGTCAACATACCCTACAACGATAAATTCCACTTCCATGTCGTAGGAGATGCAGCGTAAGACACAAGTCTTTGTTTTGTAAATAGTGGTTCAAGGAAAGGAATGGGTTAAACCAATAAAACGGAACAAATGAAAGCGTTTCAACTCAGAAAGGTTTTGCTCTCTGAAAACATTTTATGTAATAAAACAGTGTATTCTATTTTAACAAATTTTATCGATACTATTTCCACACTAGCCTATGCCATTTCAGTGCTTTTAACAATTTTGTTGAACAAGTAACATAAAAAAAAATTTAACTCAATTCCTACTTAGGTCAACGAAGAAAATTTTTATTTTAGTTATTTTTTATTAAATAGTTACGATTAATATAAATGTATATGCATTGGACAGAATTACAATATTAAGCGACAAAATAAAAAGCCATTTTCCTTTCTATATACGTTGTTGTGCTATTTTTTTTATACTATTTATTCATGCATTAAATTTTATTATTCTAATAAAATAGTATTGTAAAAAAAGAAATCACATTCTCAGAAATTAGGTCATCTCAGGTGGGATTCGAACGCATGACCTTTGGATTAGAAGTCCAACGCGCTATCCATTGCGTTACACGGACACAACGAAGGATTTTCGTTTCTATATATGCTGTTAGACTGTTATTTTTGTTTGTTACCTTTTATTCATCTTTTAATTTAATTAATGAACTAATGTTTGAAAAAACTGTATTGACACCAAGTGTCATCCACTACAAGTTTTAAAAAATGTACTTGAATGAATTTATGAACGACTGAAAATTTGAACATGATATATATATGTTATTGCTTACTTAGTTTAATTACAATAAAATGATCTAGGTGGCGCCACTGTTTTTTGTTTCTATGTTAACGCTTCCATATTAACTCGTCATTTAGCGCGCGAATTTTGACTAAGATGCAGTGTCTTTATTTCTCCTCTGGTTAGCATTTTTACATGTAAATTTTTGCTTGGGTTTTCCTTAAAAAATTATTTAGTTTACATTCATCTCTTTGAATGAAACCTTTCTTTTCACACTTTAATTTTATTTCACTGTCTGGTGCAAAATACATGTGTTAGGCCTAACTTTTCAACATAGCTCTGTTTTTCCTATTGGGTCGAAAATTTTTGCTATACGAGGAAAGTGGATCCCTAAAGCATGCTTAACCCTAATTTTGCTGGTTATAATTCAGCGAATGCTTTAGAAATCATAATAGGTCCCCATTTTAATCCACATACTCTTTTGGTTTCTTCCGTTTTAAAAATTCTACCTTGTTTCCTGTTGTGCATATATTTTTATTCAAATCTAGTACAACATTAATTTCCACCATTTATTTTCCAGATATGTTTCTGAGAATCCGGTTTCTATCTTTTAGCTTTGTGGATAGTATAAACATTGTCTTATTATTTTATTTCATTTATTATACTCCATATATATAGGGAGAGAGTGAACGAATAGTAGTAATTGAGAAAAATATTAGCTTTAAGTTCAAACATCTTTATTTGATGTAACAAAGAATACAGGGATATAAATGCGCGTTCATGTAATATATATATATAGCGATCATATCTCCCAACTATTAGACGTACAGGTGTAAAACTCGAGGAGTCTGTTTCATTTGTTGAGTAGAGATTCGGTAAGAACAAGTCATGCGGAATTCGAGCTCCAGTGCCACTGAAGATTCACCGTGTAAAGGAACTAATGCACCTTAAATCTGCCGACGCTCCCCGTAAAAGTGGTGTTGTAGTTTGGAAAGGTGGTTGCTAGCTCAGGTATTGACGTCGTCACTTGAACGACGTGCTAAATTACTAGGTCTGTTGCCAATAGCCCTCGTGTTGCTATAGTGCGAAGCTAGTAAATGCTCTCTCACTCCTAAATTATTTACACTAGATATGACTACAAAATAACATCTCTAAAAAAACTTTATATATACATTTGGTTTGTATATTATTTATACAGATGGTTTATTATGTGGTTTCTAGAGCTGTTAAATTGTGTGTGTGTGTCCGCAAGTTATTAATTAAATGCAAAAAAATTTTGATTTATACAAAATTACTATTTCATTACTTTCAAAGACATTTAAAGTATTTACATATACCACGGGTGGCGAACATTTATGGATCAACGTGCCATTTTCTCTCAAGAAGTTTTGAATGAGGTATGGACGTGCCGTCAAATAACTTTGACTTATGATTATTGCAAAAATAATAAAACTAAATACTAACAACTCAAAACTCTACTTCTACGAAAAAAATACCTTTTACACTGTATAGCTGCAAATAGTTTAGTTATACGTGTAATTCAAATTAAAGTAACATTAGAGCAACTTCTGTTGTTTCAGATTGGACGGCACATAACTAATATTAGGATTGTAAGATGTTAATTTTAGTAGAATGCATGCTGAATTGGAGTCATCTGACAAACGGTTTCCAAGCGATTAATTATTTTTGCAGTGGTTCCCATTTTTGACAAGATGATTTGTGATTAGTTTCAAAATGTCGTTTTACAGACCATGTTCCGCATACCATGGTTCCAGAACATAAAACACACACACCGCTTTGTTGCCTTTATCATCATGCGCGATATTTCTAAATTCACCAAGTTTGAAATTCTCTGTTACACTTACTATATTGCATTTCTTATTCTTTTTCTGAACTAGTCATGTTAAATAACAGCTAAAAATCGTAAATATAACACAAACTTTAAAATACAATTGTGTCAACAAAATTCACTATGCTATGCCTAGTCAAATTTTGCGTCATAAGCAAATGTAGTCCAAGACCTAACTAAGGCAAGACAATAACAAGCGAATGTGCTCCCCGAGGTCCCACGACCGATCCCTCGCATTTGTTCGTAATACTTCATAGTGAACTTTGTTATTTTGAAATAAAATGCAGACCATTTTGATCGCTGGCGTGCTGAAAATATTGTGTCGCGTGCCATCGGTGGCATGCAAGACACTGGTTCGCCATCCCTGACATGTACAGTAGAATACTAGATAACATTTAAGAAGTTGCTTCTTTCACATTATTATAGAAAGACCACTCTCAGAACGGCCGCCGAGTTCATAAACCACACCGACCGCATCCATTATCTTAACTCGTCCCTCTCTCTTCTCCTTCACCCTCATTATATACAATCTATTCCCAAACAAAAAACGAAACCCGCTCACGCGAGGGGAGCGTACATATGTTTGCTTGCATCGCCATCTATTGGAGAAAATGTGTGACGGATCTATACACGTCCTTCTACTAACCCTCTTGGGAAATCTTTGGGCTATCAATCACAACCAACTCTTTTGGAAGAAGAAACCGTGATATGCAGATTAGGTCCGTTATATATAGTATAGGGTTTCCGGCTAGTAAGAAAAAGATAGATGAGAATAGATGAATAGACGGAGTTGCCTGGGGATTGGAATATTGAGAAGCTGACGGTAAGGAAAGATATCTACCGATTAGGCATCAGTTATATTGATAGCGCGTTTCGGGCTTTAAATTATTAAAGATATTTAAGTGACGATTGGTCATATAGCTACATTGTAAATCAAATATTATAGTAGATTGATCCAGAAAAGGTAGATCATTTTAATATAATTCTTCGCAGAATTCACGCCTCTCTTAGCAAAATTCCCTCTGCTCTTTCTGGGAACATCTCATCTTATTTGATTAATTGAATTGTGTCTGTGGTTATTAGTGTGCTGAATAAATAGTTCATAGTATTATGTCGAGTCGTGCTTCACTTCCTCCCACACCTCTAGCAGGGTCCAGAGTAGGTCAGGAGAGTTACAAATGTAACCCATTGACTGGGATATATTTATATTCCTTTTCATTTAAAATTCTACATACATATTAATATGCTTTTTAATGAAGTAAATGTTTCAAAATTTGATATTATTGGATGCAACTACACCAGTGTTTCTCAAACTGTGGGGCGCGCCTCCCTGGGGGGCGTGATAAGCCTACGAGGGGTGGGGCGAGTATATTGAGAAATCGAAAACAAAAGATAATTTTTTAAAAAATTATTAATTTACTGACAGTAAACAAACAAAATACATTCTGAAACAATGAAAAATAAAATATACGTTTACACTGATGTAAAACATTTATATAACAGTGCTGCGTAATGTATATTTTATAATTAATTTATAAAAATACTAAGTTAAGAACAAGTTTAATAATTATTAGTATCAGCTGGGCTTATTATATATAAAATTATATGCAAAAAGGAACAATTATCTTGTTAATTTGTGCAGTTTATAATTAATCCATTAAATAAAGATTTAAAAAAAATTAAGTCATACGCTTCCAATGCATCCATTATAACACGTAAGCGAATGTATATGGTGCATTAAGGAAAGGAAGGGGGGTGGGTAAAAAAGAAATAAATAAACAAATTCTCTGAAATAAGTAAATCCTTCATGAACACACACAGTCAAGGTTATTTTATTGCATTCCAAAAAGTTTTCGAAATAATTTTATAAAAGTTTACTGAAAATATCGTTCTTCAAAAAGACGTACATATACATCCGGAGAAATTAACGCACTGTCTGAGTGAGACGTTTATATACGCCGGCGGAACTTAAAAGGTTAAAGTCGCATTGTAGGTTTAGCGTCAAAGAATAGTATTATTTATTAAATACATTGTTATTACATGGAAGAAGGGAAGGCGCGATGAAAAATATGTTTGAATATATTGGGTCGCAAGTGTTGAAAGTTTGAGAAGCACTGAACTACACCGTTCTAGATAATCGCAACTATTTGATTGGATGCGGTATTCCAAAGCAACATGGAGGCTATTGAAATTTTGAGCCACGGTGAAGTTACGAAGATGGTACTGGAGCTTGAACCCCACTCTCCAAACTTCCACATCAAGCCAAACTGATAACCTTGGGGCTTGAAAATTTTACGTAAATTTACTCCTCTATTTAACAGTGGGACTTCAGTAGTACCAAAATTAAAACTTACAAAACAACAGAAAAAACGCTGCCCACGAATTCATTCTATTTGGCTACAATTTTATCACAGCATAATCTTAGCCAAAGTAATTTCTCAGAAAACAGTAGTCTTATTTCTGAAATATACTAACAGCCTCATTAATTCCAACTACAAAGAATTAGTTATAGATTATAAAACTAAAATACGGTACATTTTTCTTGGTGTTGATTACCTATAATTGAAAATATATTGTGGATGATTAGAGCTTCGGTAACACGGTGGGGAGAGAATTCTTAATACTTATGTATTATGTAGTCGACTAATTTTTTCAATTCAAAAGACATCGCCAAACGCCACTAAATGCACCCAATAACAAAAAACCGTTTCTATGCAAGTTCGGACACAGTTATAACGATGACAGCATTTAGCAACATTTTTTTAATGTTTTAATTTGGCGATATTTTAATTAATTTTAGATTATTACTATCCTCAGTTGTTTTCAGTCAAGGAATATTTCTCAAATGACCAAAAGGAAAGAAAGGAAGGTATCAAGTAAATGGGGGAGGGGATTCGAGACATTGGCTTTAATAGCGAGACAAATCCCAAATAAATAAATCTAATGCACATAAATGTCGAGAAAAATCTCTTAACTCGGCTTTGTATCAGTACTTTTGGGAAATAATTAAAGCTGTTATGGTAGGAAAGCAAAATTTCCTTCAGAACTTATTAACAAATAGTAAAAAAGCATGTTTACAAAAGATACCAAACGAAATAGTCCTCATTTTAGATTTTTAAGAAATTCATTCAACTTTATACTGCATTATGTCGGCCATCTATGAAATAGAAAAGAAAGTTTTGAAAGTAATGTAGGTGAACTTAAGAAAATTTTTAAAAATTGCACAAAAAAAGTGCCACATTCAAGCTTTTTGAACATATCTCGTGTTGATAGTAATTTTTAGACTGAAAGAAAATTAACTTTAACGATCTCTTGCGTTATTTCACTATTTCTGAGAAAGTTATATTACTCTTATCACACCATTATTTTAGTCTTTGAATTGGAAAATGTGAAATCTGGTATAATAATTTCATTTGAAAGAACGCTTGTAATGATTATAAGCCAGTTGTATTAATACTTTTTTAGCGTCAGATAATGAAAACAAGAGATTATATTCCTACCCTTCAAAGTATCATTTAAGGTATCCGACTACTTGCCACACCTTTTTTTTTAAAAAAAAATGGAGATATGGAGATTTTTTGTGGTTTTTAGATTTGTTTAGTACATTTTAAGAAAAATATGCTAATATTGAGAAGAGAAAAATAAATTATTATTACTCAAATGGGAAAAAAATGACAAAAAATAACCTAACGTGGCCCATTCTGTACCAAAAGTGTATGAACACATTTTCAATTTTTCAATTCTGAGATATCTTGCTATATATATAAGTTATTCATTATTAAAAAAACCTTCAGAATAAGACATATTTTAAACTTTACAAAAACTAGAGCACTTTATCTTAGTTATTATATGAATTTGCTTAAAAAAAACACAGTGATTGTATTAACGTAAGGGACTGTAAATTTTGTAATAAAACAGTAGTTGATGCATCTGAAGGTTACAAAACTTCTACTATTAAACATAACATACATAAAATATTTAAGTTAATTATTTTCAAAACTTTTTGAGCAATCGCTGTCCATGTTTGAGCATTTTCAGAAAAGCACATTTCTTGTAAAACGCGTTTTAAAGTATGACATCTTGCTTAAGGGGTATCCGACTAGGTTGAAAAAGTTCTTTTAAGGTGTTGGATGTTTGGTGTTGTTTGGGCCATTAGGGAAAAAAGAAATATAATTATTGAGGAAGAAGAACTAATACATAAAACTAGAGAGGATTTTAAGTTATTTTTACAGCATTTACTTTATCTAAGTTATAAAAATATATTTTAATGCGTTTTTTGAAGAATGATGTTTTTGCATGAAAAACGGGATATCTCAAAAACTATCCAATCAAACTCAATCAAATTTATAACATGTATGTTATGGGCCCTGCAGAGTGTATAAAACCGCAGGTTTAAAGGCAACTACATTTAATCACATTTTACAGCCATTTTTAGCTTAGAACATGCAGTAATTTTGACGAAAAATCACTAACATCAAATTTAAATGCTTATAAAATAATTTTTTCTTCAAATATTTTTAATCCTGTGGTTTGCGTCACTTCAGATGGATCGCGAAGTAGATCAATGGAATTAAAACTGCATTATGTCTAATATATTTTTATTTATGGCGTTTTTCTTAACTTGGAAAAATTTGCTAAAATTTCATAAAAATAATATTTTTTTTTCAAAGCCAAAGGTTAGTACATGTTATTTATTTAATAATTATGACTCTTTAAGCCTATTTATTTTCTTCAAATCAATAGAATTCTTCAAAAAAATCGATTTTTGAAAAATTGGTCTTCGAACCTAGTCGGATACCTTAAGGTAATGGTTTTTTACTAAAATTCTTGTAGTTTTTGTTCTAAAGAACGTAAAATAATTAACTTGGTATTTTTATAAAGCTAATAAGGTGGCCTAAAAAATCATAAGTAAAAAATTTGTCAATTTTTGGCAAAATTCACAAATTTAGGGTAGTCGGATATCCTAATTTCATTGTTTTCTTAAAGCCATCATAATTCCCTATGCGTAAAAAAATAAATTTCTTATATAATAAAGTCCATTTACATAAATCCACAAATTAGATAGACTTAGTGTCCTGCACGGTGCTAGAGCATGGACATTCAAAATCAAGTTCACAATATAAATTAATGTTGATAATTTTTAGAAATATTAAGTCATTTTATTAAATTATTATACTTAAATTATGTTTTTCACATTAAGTTTTTTTCTGATATTTCACAACAATATCTTGATTTCTGATAACCTTTAAAAATAGTTTGTTTCACGTAAGGTTACTAAATAAGTTGAATCATTAATTTACGTCGAAAATTTGTGTGTGTGTGTGTGTCTTAGGATTATAAATGTGTTAATGTATCCGACTACCCAAAAATGGTGAATTTTGCCAAAAATTGACAATTTTTTTAATGATTTTATTTTATAGGCCCTCTTATTAGCTTTATAAAATACAACGTTTATTATTTTCCGTTCACTAGAACAAAAAATTCAAGTGTTTTAGTAAAAGCAGATGCCATTAACTTAAGCAAGATGTTATATTTTATAACACGTTTTACTCGAAATGTGTTTTTTTTTAAATGCTCAAACGGCGAAAGAGCGATTGCTCAAAATATTTTGAAAATAATTAACTGAAATTTTTTGTATATGTGTTCTGTATCATAGTATAAAGTCTTTTAACCTTCAGATTTATCAATCACTGTTTTATTGCATATTTACAGTCTCTTATGTGAATATATAATCACTGTATCTTTTTTAGTAATTTTATATAATAACTATGATAGAGTGCTCCAGCTTTTGTAAAAATTAAAATACCTCTTATCCTGAAGGTCATTTTAAAAATGAATAACATAGCAACACATCAGAATTGAAAAATTGAAAATGTGTTCATAAACTTTTGGTACAGAATGGACCGAGTTTGTGTTATTTTTTTGTCAATTTTTACCCATTGTTTCCCATTTTAGTTATTATAATTTATTTTTCTCTTCTTAACTTTAGCATATTTTTCTTAAAATGTACTAAACAAATCTAAAAACCACAAAAAAAAAAACTCCCATAACTCCCTTTTATAAAAAGAAGTTGTCGCAGGTATTCGGATAAGATAAGGAGATAAGATTAACTAATGAATGAGAGAGTGAAATGTCACGTGAGTGAACGAATATTAACGTCGCACTATTCAGCTACTTGGGGGTCTTTAGCGAAGGACTCTTGTAATTTTGAACCATGGTCAAGTGACGAGGCAACTCCCCTCTCGTAACTTCCACACCGTACCAATCGAAAGACTTTTAATTTCGACAGATTTAACGTGCATCACCCTCCACCCCCCCTACACGGCGGGTCTTCTGTTGTACTAGGTTCGAACTCCTGATACACTAAATTAATTTTAAACTAACCCTCTTGTCATCCAAGCGAAAAATATCTCAAGAAGATATGTTGTTTCAAGGTGATTGAGATCTTGATAATTTCGTTGAGGAAAACAAAAATGAATCAAACACATGTTTGATTTTTCATTAAAAGGTTATATTTAAAATGTATAATTTTACTCGTCGATATATCACTTAGCACAAATTCTTTATAGCTCTTTTCTTTGAGGATCTCTTTCGAGACGAGATAAATTGTTTTTTTTAAAAAAAGTCTTTGCAACAGCAACAAAATGTTTTGTTGTTGGAAATGTCACAAAATGCAGGGGTAGCAAAAGTTTTTCAGTAAAATTTGTTAAATTATATATATATATATATATATAATTTAACTTTTATAGAAAATATTTTTATATATAAGCTGTCCTAAGTTAGCAATGCTGATAATACTTAGCATCCATTCTTTTATATATTTTATATTTAACTCTATTATTTTAATATTTCATATTTCCTTTTAAATTCTGTTGTCTGGTTATCTTGCAATTTCAATTCATTTTAGTTTTAATTATGTTTATTCGTCTCCCTCTTGTAGAGAAATTTTGATTATATATATATATATATATATATATGAAATTGTTAAGGCAGCGTTTCTCAAACTGTTTTAATAATTACCAGTAACCCCATGGGCTTGTCATATATAAAATTATTGTCACAAAAATTAACCCTTATCTTAGTAATTTATACGGTTTATAATTAATCCCTTAGCTGCCGATTAAAAGTTACGGGATTCGCTCCCCAATGCCACCGTTTTCCACGAAGGTGCGCGTATGGGATGTATTGGGGATGGTGGGGGATGAAAACAAGTAAATTCTTCGCAAACACTGCCAAGTCCCTTTTATTGTATTTCAAAGCCTTCGGAATAATTTTATGGATAGCAGTGCACAGAGAAGATCGTATTTCGGAAAAACGTATAAAAACGTATCCGCAGCAACTAACACTTTGGTTGAGTAAGACGTTTAAAAACGCCAGTGGCACTTAAGAAGTTAAAGTCGTATTGTAACTTTAGCATTAGAGTATAGTATTTTTGAATTCAATACATTATTGTATGGAGGGGGCGTGATGAAAATTAATTGAGAATTGGGTCGCAAATATTGAAAGTTTGAGAAGCACCGTGTTAAGGATAAGCATGAATCGATACAGAAATTTTCAGTGTTTCTTGAATGCTTACGTTGCATTCTTTGTTAAATTCAGTTACTTTTTCAGGTATTTTTTTTTATTAAAATCAAAAAGAATTTGAATAAATTTGAAACAAAAATGCCCAAGCAAGTCTGAAATAATTTAAAACAAATAATACTGATTTCAGTCCAAAATTCAGTAAAACTCTTTGCTACCATCCCACAATTGATAAATCAATACCTGAAATAAAAATAAGGGAGGCTTTTTTCAAAAGAAAAAAATCAAATTATCAAAGTGCATGGCAGCTTTGTTTTTATGACGGTAGAATGCAAACCTTGGGATCAATGAAATTGCTAACGGGTAAAAAATGCACAAAACCTATATTTTGTGAGTTGAGTTTGATAGAGTTATAAAAGAATTTGCTTCCCTTCTTCCCTATGACCCTTCTAGAGATGTGGGAGGAACTAATTGATCAGACGACATGATGAACTTCTATTTTATTTATCACTATGTTCAACTCAGACACAAACAACACTTAAACAAAATAAATTTAATCAGTAATAGAATGGGAGTAAGACGTTGGGGAGAAAATATTCAATCATGCAGCTCTACCTTTAAGATAACTTTATACAGAGCTTACTTATTTAATGATGCACTATTAGTTAACTTTATAAACATCGACTTGATTTAAGATGGCAGTACCTGAATTCTTGCAGTCTTCTATTTCTTACACGTTGATTTTAACACCTCCCCAATAGTTAAACTAATCAATTTCTTAATATTCCAACTTCAGGCTTCCTACACTGTTTAAGTATACGTTTCACTGCCGATTTACTTCACTTCAGATCTATTCACAATTCACTAACTCCCAAACCCGCGAATAAAGAATATGTATATATATATTAAACTCAATTTGCATAACGCTTTCTGCCCTTCGGAGACAGTTGGTTGAAAAATACTGGCCCAAAAGAATTCTCCAGAGGTTAATTGAAGGACGCGTATAGATCCGTCATAGAGTTCAATATAGTTTTAAAATAAAATCCAAAATTATGAGTTTTAATACTTTGATCAATTTTCAGCATTTTAAATGTCCTTGACCTTTTCGCGTTCACCACCCCTCACCCTTAATCCTTATCTTGCGGTCCTCGTTAAATAGTTGTCATATGTATGAGGCCCGGTGGTAAAAAAGGTTGAATACCCCTTGTGACGGGTCTATCCGCGTTAATTTCATAAACTAATCCTCTTGGGTAACTTTGGGGCCAGCATTTATTCTATTTCACAGCCTCTTCGGGAAAAACACGAGATAGTTATATGCTAATTAGTTCGACTATATAAAGTCTAGATTTAGTAAGAGGGAGAGAGAGAAGGAATTGCCAAACTAAATGTAAGTATCGTCTACGGATCACTTCAACGAGCTTTAAGCGTATTTGATAGTATTATAGCAAAGTAGATTAATCATTAAAGGAATCAAATTAAGTACTGACCTGAGGTTAGCAAGAGTTCGTCTCCTTGTCCATTCTGATAGCTGAGATTACTTAAACGAGAATATTAGGGTTGAAGGTTAGATTTGAGTATCAGGATTAATCTAGGTATTAGATAATCACTCCAAGGTTTCCACTTATAGTTTGAACTTGTGCTTGTTAATTGTGTTTGTCTGTCTTCAATAAATAATTATTGTTATGGCTTTTGTTGGTGATGATATGTTTCTTTCTACACCAGGCGCGCCGGGCAATGTGAACCCAGTCCAAGATAGGACTGGGGCACGACACCCTGACTTACTGCCATGACAGATTCAACGCGATCAGCCCCTTCTACATGGCACCAGGTCACGAACTTGTGATACACCGGTTACGTGACTGCGACCATGACTACTAGGCTACCACGGGCATGATTAAGGTATCCGAACCATGATTTGCAAAAGCGTACAAACGAACATATTTTTTTTTAATATTCAGCATCACTTAGATTAGAATACGCGCATAAAATTGAATTTAGAATATTACTATAATAAAAAAATATTAAAATGCAATATTTTGGCAAAATAATGAACTTAGAATTACCTATTTTCAAAACATTTTTTGCGTGAAAAATGCTTCTATAATAAAAATATTTTGCTCATACATAGTTAAGACTTTTCCAGAGGCCTTTAAAATACTCACATTATATTTTCAGATTTACTACCAATTATATAAAATAATTATCGGTGTTTTTTTTTTTTGTTAAAATTTCTCTACTTTTATGTATTAAAATACGGATAAATCCAATTCTAAGTTATGTATTTAAAAAATCCTAGTTCAGGCACAGTACAAAGGTGAGCAACATTTCGCCAAAAAAATTATTATTATTATAAGAGCGTTTTCTATGAGAGGAAAATGTTTTGAAAATTGGTAATTCTATGTTATGTTTCTGCCAAAAATATTGCATTTAAATAATTTTTATTACATTACTATTCTTAAACGATTTGTACGCTTTTGCAAAATCATGGTTCCAAAAGTAGTCGGATACCTTAAATAACGAGAAAAACTATTTATTTTTCAAATTTCCACATTATACTATGCATCTGCGGTAGCTTAAGTCATTGTGATCGCGAGCACGTGAACAGCGTGTCGTGGTGTGGCAGTTGGGAAAGAGGGTGCCAGGTTCAGGTGTCCTTATTACTTGACTTTAGTTCAAAACTACGAAGTCTGCAACCAAAAATAGTCATACCGCTTCAGAGTAGGATGTAAATCACAATCAAATCCACATTGTTATATTTACTAAAAAAGGTCTTATAAATACAAAACAGTTAAAGAGGGATTATATGTAATGAAGAGAGTTAGAAAATATATATATATAAAGCGGAATTTATATAAGGAGGAAATAGCTCTTATACAACCCTATTTAATAGGTTTCAACCAACTTATAATGTTCTTAATACTATCAATGTATTTTACGTTTATGTGTTAATTAGGATGGTATTAAAGATTTTTCAAAAGATTACTCAGCTGATTATTCGATTATTGGAACAAAGTCTAATCCTTCATTGTTCAGTTTTCTCAATATATATTGATTTACTCTTTTTAAAAAAATATAATTGGAGGAAAAGAATTTTTTGTTCCATTTTTTTTATTCTAGTTACTTTTAGGTTGGAGTTTTGCTTTTCGCGTATGAATCATAAGCAGTTTACTTCATGTATTACTGGTTTGCTTAGTCTTAAGACTAAATTCTGTAAATTTTAAATTCCAAATGTTTTATACATACTCCAAAAACTGTCTTATGCTTAAAAATGACAGCGTGAGATTTTTTTTTTTTGTAAAAAAAAGTATTAACCTGGGAGAGGTCACGCGGGGCACAGAGTCACCCCAGGCTCATGAAATCTTTAATTCTGGAAAAACTGCTTGATTGTTACTAATGTCCTTTTAAGTATCCACAATTTGACAGACTTCATGGAAGCTAAATTGTTTTTGTCACATATCTCCCTCGTTTTTGGAAGTGACATTTGCTTCTTACAATCTTAAGGGGCTTAGGATGACTGACTTCCCCACGCGGCCACATTTGTTCCAGAATATTATCAATAAACAGGGTGCAGTTTTGTCCTGTGAACGGCTCATTTGTTTTGATTGCCGTGTTATACGACTCACTATGGTTTATTAATGAAATTTAAATTAACAGAATATAAAAAAGAAATGGAACACCAGTGATTTCTATTGGACAACTTTGAAACTTCGGAAAAGGAAATTATTTAAACAGGGGAAGAACCTGATGAAATATTGGATACTAAGTAAGAGCCAAAGTAAATTTGAGAAAAGGGATAGACATGAAGCGTTTGAATTGAAAGGAAAATTTTGAAAATAAACTCCACCAAAAAAGCTATGAAACCGCAAGTGTACCTCCAAACATACAACGACATGTAAAAAAGACACAAGCAAGAAAAAGTTCATACGCTATTTGTCGATCATCTAAGGACAATAGAACTACAATAACTTGAACAAAATATGACAGTTTTACCTGCAGATATCATTCCAGTAATCTTAGCGAAAAGTGTCTGTGGCTTTGCCATTTATTAAAGTGGACATTGAAAATATTTTACTTCAATTTGCTTGGACTTTTTCCCCAAATTTTTAAAGAAAAAATCGAGAAGCCTTAAGAAGAGGGAAATATATTTTCTCTTCAATAAATTATTCCTTGCAATTACGATTTTTATTGCGTACCGTAAAAAAATTACAAAAAAAGATTGGGTTGACTGCGTTACCCCGCGCGTCTACTAACGTTAGTGCGCAACTTTTTCCGGGTTAAACTAAAATTGATTTATTTTTAACACGCAGACACACAGTCTTTTAACATTTTGGGACTCACAAGAATACCATTGCCATCAAAAAATATTCCACAACGGCTGTATACCGAATCTAAGCCGCGCTTCTTTTCCAATGTTAATGCTACTGAAAATCGGGTGCGGCTTCGAATCGAAGGGTAAAAAATTTGTAAAATGGGGTATAAAAGTAATTACGGGTTCATGTATGTATTTAAAAGTTTATAATAATGATCAAATAACTACTTATTCACTTCTTTTTAAAGGAAAATCTCTATATTTCAATTTCGTAAAACTTGATTTCGATAAACCATGTGGCCGAGTAGTCTAGGCATCGGATCGTGGCTAGCATGTCTGAGTTCGATCCCAGTACCACTGAAGACCCCGTGTAGGGGGGCGATGCACGTAAAATCTGTCGAGAGCTCAAACGTCCTCCCGTTGCTGTGGTGTGGTAGTTAGGAGAGGGGGTGTCAGCTAAGGTGTCGTCCGAGTCACTTGACCAAGGTTCAAAATTACGCGGACGTTACGTTAATATTCACTCACTCGATAAACCATTTTACTCTACTTTTCATTTTTCACAAAAACTTGCTGCGAATTTGATTGCTGCTTAGAATCGATGGCGGCTTAGATACAAATAAATACGGTATTTATTTTTCTTCACCTTCGATTTTAATCGAAAAGATTTGGAAATCCGTTTTTCTGTTGACCCCAATCATCTGAAAACAGAATCCAAAGCACATATTTCAATTTTTACCAGAAAGGTTGCCATGGCAGCCACTCTCCACAGAACACCTCACTCTCACCCACCTTAATTGTGTCAAAACCGCATGTTTGGATTTCAACTTCCCGAAGAAACTATACGCGTTTTTCCTAGCTTGTTTTTTATTCCTTTCAGTGACAGAGAAAAGAGAAGAATTTTTTTACTATGTTTCAAGTAATACGATGGTAACTCTGAAATTTTTGTGATACAATCAGATTAGAAGTTACAAAAAAAATTAACGGTTTAATTTGAAAATATAAAGTATTGTAACACAGCAAACGATTTTTTACTGACTTTCTTCAAAATGTTTAGAATAAAAAAAATTTCAGACAGAAGGGAAAAAACGGAGTTGACGTGAGAACATTATCATGATATGGTTTTCTATGATTTTAAAGTTGGATTATATCAAGTCGAATGCGTTCAACGGCTGCAATTAACATTTGGTGATGAATCCCCATGTCGTGCTATTGTATTCAGGTGGTTTAAAGAATTTTTCAGTGGTCGCAGTTCTCTTCAGGATGAAGAACATTCAGGAAGGTCAAGATCGGCAGTAATCCCGGATAATTTGTCTGTCATACGAAAAATGGCAATGGATGATAATCCCTGTACCTACCAAATGATACAGAAGGAATTTAACATTGGATCCGCAGCCATACACAAAATAATTCTTGAAGAATTACGTGTGAAAATAGAAGTTTGCCGTTGGTTTCCCCATAATCTAACTTAGAAGCAAAAAGAGAAGCGTATCAGAATCAGTAAAGAAACCCTTAATTTGCTAAATGATTGTAACCACTGCATCATTTCTAATATTGTAATGGGTGATGAAACGCTTTCATGTCGTTTTTTTTTGACGTTCCAACACGTCAAAAAAGCAAAGTAAGGACCATTGAATAGGATCCCAAGCCGAAAATGGTGAAAAGACAACGAGCAATGAAAAAAGTACGATATGCCATTTTCTTCAGAAGTACGAGATTTGCCCAAGCCATCAAGTTGGAAGGACAGAAGACAGTAACAGCAAAGTGGTGTACCACTAAATGTCTTCCAGAAATTCTCCAAGAAGTGAATTTTAGGGGACTAATATTTCACCATGACAATGCATCTTCCCATACAGCTGGATTAACATTTGAGTTTCTTAAGCAAAAACAGATTAAATTGAAAGAAAATCCACCTAATTCTCCGAATATAGCTCTGTGTGATTCTTTTGGTTATTTTTTAATCTAAAAAAGAACTTATTTGGACGTCGTTTTCATATAGAAGAACAGCTTGATGTGGCTATAAATGCCTTTCTTTTCATCAATTCCAAGAAATGAATGATTTGAGGCATTTAATCAGTGGAAAATTCGTCTACAAAAGTGCATTGATGCAAAAGGAGACTACTTTGGACTACCCAAAAATTTTCAAAGTATAACTTTAAAAACCTTGGTGTATCTCAGAAATTTCAGAGTGACCAATGTATGTACTCTACAGAGAAATGATTCATTTAAAAAATTTTAAGAATTATTTCTAAATTTTTGTTAATTACATAAAATTATTTATTTTTCGAAAAGTACATTAAGTTTTCAAGCAATTGCAGGATCAAAACTATAACAATTTTAAACGAATAGTGTTTATATTGTTCCGTTAAACGTGTTATAAATGAATTGTAGAAGAAACTAAAAAATAGAACACCAAAATTATAAAATACTAAACGATATGTGTTTTTCTTTTATTCTACTCAAAAATTTTGTCATATGTAAACCAAACTTCATATGCACTGCTGGCCACACAAAATGCAACACCAAAAGAAACTAGATATATCACAGTGAAATTTATTCGGCAGAAAACATATTGTACAAAGATTAAACGATTAAAAATATGACGTCTTGTGACGTGTGGGTGATGATAAAATCAGTAGTTAGTTTAGCCCCCATTGTGGGCTATAGCACACTACCACACGCGTCGGCACAGAATCAAAGAGGCTTTGGATGTATTCTTGGAGTTCAGCTGTCCATGCTGCTTCCACATTATGCCAAAGTAAATCCAGTGTAGCAGCGGGTGGTGTTCCCGGGCCAGTCATTGTGCAAACATGGAGCACACGTTTTCGATTGGCGATAAATCGGAGGAATAAGTAGGCCAAGGAAGCAATTCAATCTGTTGAGTGAAGAAGAACACTTGAACATTGCGCGACACGTGAGGTCACGCATTATCCTGTTAAAAAATAGCTCATGGCAAGCGCTGAATGTATGGGTTGATCACGTGCACCAACACCTCAGTGACGTAGCACTGTATTTTGAGTGTAGCGGAAATGCGTATGAAAGGGGTGCGGCAGTGAAATCCAATACCACCCCCAAACCATGATACCGAGTGCTAAACAGTGTGGCGATGAATAACGCAACAGTTCAGCAGCCTCTGACCACGGTGTCTTCAAACTCGAATCTGACCATCGTGATGTTGCAGGCGGAACCGATATTCGTCAGTCAGCACAATGTCATCCCATTCCGTTATCCATGTCCACCGTTCATGACACCACTGGTGGCGAAACTGCCTGTGATTTCTATTCAAGAGTAAACGAAGCAATGGACGCCTTGCTGACACTCCACTCTGATGCAAGCGGCGTTGAATGGTATGAGTGGACACCAAATGATGTGTAACAGACTTAATCTGTTGTGCTATGGTTCGAGATGTGGCTACGCGATCCATGAATTCCATTCGCACAATCCGCCTGTCATCACGGGAGCGGTGCAATGAAGTGTGTGCGATCGTCCCCGTCTGTCCGTCGTTTCCTCCTGCATCCAGCGATGACAGATCTGCATCACAGTTGCTTGGTTTCGTACAACACATTTACAGATTTTTCTGGAGGATAATCCGTATTCTCTACAGCTCCTATTCTTCCTCAGTCGAATTCAGAAACTTAGTCAAAAGACGCTCAATGTCTTCCACGAGGCATAAGTAAATAGCGTATGCAAAAAAATGCATGAAAAAACAATTGCCGTTCTTCAAACCGCCAATCTTTCTCTCCTTATATAGCGCTAGCGGGTGGTGCTACAGTAGCCCGTGATGAGTGTGACTGCTCTATAATGCTAATGATTTGCATATTTCATCGCCGCCAATATATAATGTAAATTTCACATGGTTTTGCATTCTTCTTTCAGGGTATTGCATTTTGTGCGGCCACCAGTGTATATAGGGTGATTCTAATTGAAGTTTCTATTTTAAAATGTTTTTAAAAAAAGCTACTGCTCAGAATAGCTTCGAATTTGAACTGAATATACTTAAAGAAAGGGATACCGATATGGGGGGCTCAAGAAAAACAATTCATTGGCGTTTTTACCGTTGCTTTTCATGCGATATTTGGTCCAAGGACAATAAAAAACAGTTTTTCTAATTCAACGTTGTACAATCTTGCCGTGGTAGATGGGCTTTTCGCAAACAGGGCAATTTCTATTGAAATCATTTTTGCCGTCAAAAAACCCAAACAATCGTACACATTGATCAGTGCAGTTGCTCTAATATTCAACTCATGCCAAAGCAGTAATAATTCGATTGAAAGTGCCATTTGTAGCCGAATGAACTTCCGTTAAAATGCTTAGAGCTTTATCTCTTGATACACTTTAACCTTTTTTTCCTTATGTCAAATCATCCCTCCCCCCTGTTCAAGTAATATAAAATAATTCATAATAATAATAAATAATTCACATTTAACAAGTAATATAAAAAAATTATGTCAATTCCTACTTAGATCAACAGTAAATTTTTTTATTAGAGTAATTTTTATTAAATAGTTACAATTAATATAAATATGTATGCACATATGACAGAATCACAATACTAAGTGGCAAATAAATTTTATTAAGTCTTATTAAAGTATCGTATTTTCATCCAAAATAATCATGTATATAAATTTCAATTCAACTGAATGTTTTGAAACGTGAGAAAAAAAATCTTTAAAATAGGTTTGCCCAAGTTTCTATAAAAATGAAGCCAACGTGACTGTTTCTTTAATTCTTTAAATAATTAATTTCAGTCAATTAATTTTAGTTAATTATAATTAAATTATCGTATTGTTACCGAAAACAATAGTGTATAGAAAATTTCACCTCAAATGAGCGCTTTAAAATGTGAGGGAAAAAAACTTTTAAAGTTTGACACAAGTCGCCAAAATGATACCAAAGTGACTGTATTTGTAATTCTATGAATAATTATTTTAATTAATAAATTTTTATTAATTATAATTAAATTACTGTATTGTCATCCAAAATAATCGCTCATATAAAATTTCAGCTCAATTGAGTGCTTTAAAATGTATTTTATTAACGTTTGAAATTTCAACAAGATAAATATATAAATTTAGAGAAAGTGTGAACTCTAATAGTAGGAATTGAAAAAGAAAGTGCAAATTATACTGCTTGAAGGTAGCATCTCACGAGAATATACTTTCTACTGCTGGGTTGTAACATTTAATAAAGGGCACAGAATGCTTCTTGAACATAAATCTCCGAAAGTGATTTAAACTGCCACTGCTCTCTACGCTTAGATTCTCTCCTACTGTAACATCTCTTTATACTTCATTTCAGCCATGTGTATGAGGCGAACATGTACAAGGCGGAAAACATTTTAAAATTCAGGATCGACGTTTTTTCATCGGGCTTTCCTCGAGGCTTATACGAGGGTCACTCTGAAATTTTGTATACTCAGAGGTTTTAAAAGTTACACTTACAAATTTTAAGATTGTTCGAAATAATCTCCTCCAGCATCAATTCACTTTTTAAAGATGAATTTTCCGCAGATTAAATGCCTCAAAACATTCATTTCTTGGAATTGATGAAAAAAATGCCTTTATGGCCACATCAAGCTCTTTTTCTGACTGAAAACGATATCAACATAAGCTTTTTTTTAGATTAAAAAGTTACCAAAATCACACATAGCTAGATTCTGAAAATAAGGTAGATGTTCTATCACATTTAATTTGTTTTTGTTTAAAACACTCAACCCTTAATCTGGCTGTATGGGAAGATGCATTATCATGGTGAAGCATTAGTCTTTTAAAACTTTCTAGAAGACATTTAGTGGTATATCAGTTTGCTGTTACTTTTTTCTGTCCTTCCAACTTGATGACTTTGACCAATCCTGTACTTCTGAAGAAAACTGCATACATTACTTTTTTCATTGCTCTTTGTCTTTTTTCGCCATTGTTGAGGTGAGATCATCTTCAAGTACCCATACTTCACTTTCTTGACTCGTTGGAACATCAAAAAAGAAAACGGCATGTAAGTTTCATCATCCTTTACAACTTTAGAAATAAGGCGATGACCACCATCATTTAGCAATTTAAGGTTTTTTTTACTGATTCTTATACGCTGCTCTTTTTGGTGATCAGTTAGATATGGGAACCCAACGGCAAACTATTTATTTTTTATATGTAATTCTTCATGAATAATTCTGTGAATGGCTGCGGATCCAAGGTTAAGTTCCTTCTGTATCATTTGTTATGTACAGCGATTATCGTCCATTAACACATTTTTAGTATGGTATACACATTATCCGGGATTAATGCCGACCGTGGCCTTCCTGTGTGTTCTTCATCTTGAAGGAGATTGCGATCACTGCAAAATTCTTTAAACCATCTGAATACAATAGGACGACATGAGTTTCATCACCAAATGCTAATTGCAGCCGCAATTAGCATTTGGTGATTCCTCTTGATTTAATCCAGCATTAAAATCATAGAAAATCATATCACGGACAATGTTCTCGCATCAACTCCATTCCTTCTTCTGTTTAAAATTTATTCTACGCTAAACGACTTGAAGTAAATCAGTAAAGAGTAGTCAGCTGTGCTAAAATACTTTCAGTTTTTAAATTAAGCATTTAATTTTTTTTCAACTTCTCGACTGAGCGTATCTCAAAAATTTCAGATTTACCCTTGTAATAATTATTCCAATAGCTTCTATTTTACATAAATTCTAACAGAAATATTTTACAAAAATAGTGAAAATTATATAATAGCCATAGTACATTTATAATTTCAAAATAAAACTTGTTGTCATTTCAGGGCTTTCGTATGTGTCTCTTCATTTTGTAATGTAATTTGATTTTTTTTTTAAATTAATTAAACTTTATCTTTAGTAACATATTTTAAATAAAATACTCATTAGGAAAGTTGTTACTACAAGGGGTGATCAAATGAAAAGGTACGAAACGACATAAAAATGAAACAGTTAAATATTTGCATATTCCGCCAAGGGAGAATGTAGCGAGACATCTCGGGATGCCATTGGAGACTCTGACTGGGATCGGATCATGCGCGGGTGCCCGCATGCGCAGGAGAGAGCAAAGGCTCTTATAAAAAGCGGCGTCAAATGATGCGAGCACAGAATTACTCGAGCACAGAAAAAGCATTAACTCCGATGTGTACTGTGAGACACTCCGACGCCTACGCAGGTCCATCAAGAACAAAAGACCGGGGCTGCTCACGGAGGGTGTGGTTCTGCTCCATGATAACGCGCGTCCACACGTCTCCAGAGTCACACAAATGGAACTGGACAAGTTCCAATGGGAGACGTTGGACCATCCGTCCTACAGTCCGGAAATGTCACCCTGCGATTCCCATGTGTTTGGTCCACTGAAGAAACACCTGAAAGGAAAGCGCTTCAACTCGGACGACGTACTCAAGGACATTGTGAAGGACTGGGTCTCGTCACAGCCACAGGAATTCTGGGAACAAGGAATCCTACGGCTTGTTCATCAGTGGATCGTTGTGCTCAGGCCTATGGTGTTATATTTTGAATAAAGTCTATATTTGTACCCACCGTGTCGTTTCGTACCTTTTCATTTGATCACCCCTTGTATTTATATGTCCTTTCATCATTCCCATACACAAACACTTAAATTTTGAAAAATTATTAAATTTTTTTATCTTTAATTCATATTTGAATTTTACACAAATGCAGTTAAACTATTGAACTTTTATGCATAACTTAAATGAAAACAAAAATAATGTATTTGCATTTAAAACATTCGCCTTATTTATACAGAGTTAGCCTGTATTTTTCAAAATCAGACGTAAAAGCAAGTTCATTTATGAACATATCAAATATTTAGATTTAAGTTTTATTCATGAAAATAACGTTGAGCTCTGTATTACAGAATTTATTTAAATAAAAGTTTACTGTAAGCTAGGGAAATAAAATATTGATACGCAAGCCTATAGCTAAAATACAAACTTTTTTTTACTAAATGTCTGTTGGGATCTGGTTTCAAGAACTCTCCGACATTTCAATCATCTACGTCTGCTCAAGGTTTTATAGCATTAAAACGACTCGAATAACAAAATATATCCACCAGGGCTTAGATGGAAGAAATATTACACATTCGCCTTCCTTTTGTTACATTATTTATTTTTTCAAGAACTATCGTCTTATATTAACTAGAATTTTTACATACTCGTATAACTTCATTTTTTCCTCCTATG